>JADRCD010201522.1:2283-14048 GCA_019843815.1 Montemys delectorum
GGTTTCTCTGTGTAGCCCTGGCTGTCCTGGAACTCACTCTGTAGACCAGGCTGGCCTCGAACTCAGAAATCCACCTGTCTCTGCCTCCCAAGTGCTGGGATTAAAGGCGTGCACCACCATTGCCCAGCAAGGGCCCACATCTTGAACTGCACACATGAAGCAGAGAGTACAACATGAAATGTGGAGATTCTTTAAACTCTCAAAGCCTACCTCCAGTGACATACTTCCTCCAGCAAGGCCACACCTTGTAAACCTTCCCAAACAATGCCACCAGCTGGGATTGAAGTGTTGAAATACGTGAGCCTTAGGGTCATTCTTATCTGAATTCTGAGTTCAATTTTCAAATACCATACCACATAAAACAAGATGTCCACATAAAGGTTCCTAGAGGCAGTTAGCTATGCCTAGATATCAGAAGAGAAAGGGAACAGAAATAGAAATAGAAATTTGAGAGTCATCTGTAGAAATGTGGTAATTTAAGGCATGGAAGTCAAAAGACCTTTCTGATAGTATATCATCTATTACATAGAGAGTGAGAAGAGAAGGATAAGTAAAAACAAACAAAAACTGCCGCAGGCCGGCCGATCTGGGCCTCCCTCAACCCGAGGGAGAAACAGGGTCCTAGTCAGGTCGACGAGGCATAGGCGAAGAAATGATGGCAGAGACGACACATGAAGTACAGGATATGAATGTATTTCTTAAAAATGGCATCAGACTTTTACAGTTATTGCAAAAGAGAAATGATAAATCTGGCAGCTTAGTAATCAAGGTACATTTGAGGCCACCTGAAACACACTGGGTCTAAAGTAACTGCCATCTCCTCTGGATAGGCTCTGCATCCCCCCAGGCCCAAGCACTCTGGGCCTGGGGGACTGCGGCCTAAGTTCTAGTGTGAGTCTCCGTCCAAGAGGTCCAAGAGAGTCCAAGAGAGAATCCAAGAGAGAGCACAAAGTAAGAAGCAGGCTTATATGGTATACAGGAAACAGGGTGAATGACAAGAGTCACGTAGATGGACCGGGGTCAAAAGGATCAGAGAGCAGGACTGAAGTCATGTAGGCAAGTGACCGCTACACAAGGTCGGTAGGTAGATAGCCAGGTGTGAAGTAGGAGGAAGAGCAGTTGAGCCCTCCCTGCTGGAGCTAATTTGGTATTCCTATGCTAATTCCCTGATTAATTCTCTGATTCTGCTGGAGGTAAGACTTGGACAGTCCGATCTGGCATTTCCTGTTAATTCTCTGGGTCTCACTGGAGGGGAGCACCTGGAAGCTCCGACCTAACAGTTCTAGGTAATGTCCTTGAGTTTCTAGTATGTAAAACAGTTCTGACTATTATAGGGCTGCCCTAAGGTAAGTGCTTAACCTTTGTTGCTAACTCTAAGGGCAAAACCTGTCTGACAGGCAGATTCCTTGAGAGAAATTCCAAGCTAAGGATAGCTTGTAACTGAATTAGGATATATTGGAAACATCGTGCTGGCCAGGAAACAATGCCCAATCTTAGCCATAAATGAACCATTTCTTGGGGTACCTTTATGCCTAAATATGAGGGCATGTTGACGATTGGAAAGACTGATCAGGAACACATCTGAGTTAGGAGATGCCAGCGGCTGCCTTGAATAGCCAGGAGGCACAGATACCCTTTTGGGTCCTTATTGCCTCTTGCCCTTGATCAGGTTTTTAAGCCCGATACTGCAGACGTGACTGGCGTAGACGAGTGTGCGTGGCAAAAAACCATGAAAACTATTTATTTTTAAGAAGGGTCTGAGAAGAATATTTGAGTTGAGAACTAGCCCAAGACTCTCCTATTTCTAGGCTTTATTTACCCACAATAACTTTACTATTTGGTTTATTTGTGAAAGTGATAGTTGAACTTGGAATAACATTTTTCTTTTTTTTTTTAACTCACAGATACAAATGAACAAGTCTCAAAATGTGGATCTTAAAGAGTTTGGTTTTACTCCAAGGCCTTCCCTTTCCAGTATATCAAGGTACAAATACAATGTTAATATCTAAGGTAAAGAACTCATTTAAATGCTGCTCTTCCAGAGAGCCACCTATTCAAGGGGAGTTAGCCACTCCCTATTCAGTGAAAATCACTGTATAATACAGCAACACTATCATAAGGGTTTTAGTATTTCATGTTACCATTTCTTGAATCTCCTCTTTCTTAGGAAACTACCCATCCCTTATGTCATCCCCTGATTCTCAGCTTTCTAAGAGACAGGAGGTACTTTACAAGGAAGCTCATGTTGGTATGCCCAGGCTAATCTTTCCCTGCAGGTGCTCATTCCAAATTAATAATACCTTTGATTTGAAAAATACCTTATAATTTGAAATTTTGCTTGTGCAATATATCTTTTAATATTCATAACAACCTGGCTCCTAAAATAATGTTATCACATGCTATTTTATATTGTTTATTAACTGGTTGATGCTGTGAAACAGTATCTTGGTATGTAGCGTAGGCTAACCTTGAGTTAATTATATAGTCTAGACTCATCTCACACTCATCATCCTATTGCCTTAACTTCTCAGGTGCTGAGATTATATTTGTATACCTCAATACATGATATTTAATTTTATTAATAAAAATCTAAACCTCATATTTCCAGTTAATAATCAGAAGACCTCAGATGATAGATAATTCATTGTCCTTTTTTTTTTTTAAAAGATTTATGAGTACACTGTAGTTGTACAGATGGCCGTGAGCCATCATGTGTGTGGCTGCTCTCCAGCCCCACTCGCCCCGCCCCGCTTACTCTGGTGTAATTCACTGTAGCTGTCTTCAGACGCACCAGAAGAGGATGTCAGATCTCTTCTGGTGGTTGTGAGCTACCATGTGGTTGCTGGGATCCGAACTCAGAACCTTCAGAAGAGCAGTCAGTGCTCTTATCCGCTGAGCCATCTCACCAAGCCCCATTGTTCTTTTCTTATATCATGATGCAAGGAAGAGAATATTGTATATATAATTTACCATTCAGCTTAGAATACTCCTTCCTGCATTTTAAACTTATCTTTTATTCTTGACAGTTTAATCCTTGCATAGAGTGAATTTCAGTACTTTCACTTCCTATCCCCTCTCACTCATGCCTCTTCTCCCACTGAACACTCTTTCCCTCTTGCCCTCTCTGACTTTCATATTTCTGTGTGAGATCTACTGCTTTAATTTGGATCCTTAGCATGCGCATGGACAGGATCTATTTACTGGAGCACAGGCAACTTGCCAGTGCCTGCCTCACTGAAGAAAGTGACACTCCTTCCTGGTCAGCATTAACTGTCAGCGTCCCTCAGGGAGGGCTCAGATAGGAGAACTGTAACTGCTAGGATGACATTCTATTTATATACCAACCATTATAGAGCAAGAGCTGACCAATCAGAAGTCTAGATCCCTGCACTACTCCAGAGATCTTTACTTCTGCTATCAAACTGACAGTAGCCTTATCAGATTTCTGAAGACTATGATGATAGCATATATCCCCTGGGCATGTAAAGATGACCCAGCACTGGGGTGTGTAAAAATGACTCAGTATTGGCCTCTTCCTTTTCTGCCCAAGCTAATTACAGTTCATCACAGAATTGTGAAGTGAATAAAGCATACTTTTTTATTTATATGAATAAGTAGTTTCCAAGGCCAAATTCATTATACTTCCTTTTTATCATTTTGTTTATCTTCATAAAGGTCAGAATATTTAAACATCCCTGGATTACCAATATTAGAACAGAAGAATCAGCATGAAATCTGTGGAAGCGCTCAGCAGGGACCGTCTGAATATAGTGACAAAGGTTAGCTGCTGTTGGTATGGAGTAGTGAGGGGTTCGATATTGCTAAGGGTAACAAGTTGTTTAACTGAAAACCCAACATCTAAAATGATTATGAATATTAACTAACAACAGTTTTCTCTTGGGCTATTGAACCAATTTCTAATTTTTTAGGTTATTTCAAATTGTCTTGCTCTATACCAAAGATTTTTTTAAAGTATCTTCCACACAAAGTGCTGACTATTTAAAGATATTGTGAAAAAGAACTGGAAAAATTAGAAATTCTTGTGTTAATGAAGTATTAAACTGATGAATATTTTCAGAAATTTAAATAATTTTATGAATTTGAAATTATTACAGTTTGATAAAATACTTGTGTGACCTTGAGAATTGTTTAACCTCCTTGGGTCTTAGCCTGATCTTTAAAATAAAAGCACTAGGGGCCAGGAAAATGGCTTAGTGGGTAAAAGTGCTTGTGGCCAAGCCTCATGACCTATCTCCAGAATCTACATGGTGGTGACAGACTTCACTGCTGCGTGTTGTCCTGTGACTTCCACATACACACTATGGCATGTGACATACATGCTAGGATGCAGGCACGCACACACACACACACACACACACACACACACATTCAAAATAGTAATTTGAGAAGCACAGAAATTTTGTAGTCTAGATTTGCTGTTTCCCTGTGCCTGTCATTAGAAATGCAGCTATGCGTATGAACTCCTTAGCACTACTATTTTGGGTTCTCTTGTTACTAGTGTTGTTTCCCTGGTTCATGTGTAAAGCGTGATGTGTTGAGGTGATGAAAAGTAACTCTGACCCCTAAGCCATTGTTCAGGTGGCTATATGTAATGTAAATGGAACTGTGAGCTTTGCAGCTTCCTGAGAACATCTTCACACCCAGCACTGACTTGGTCATTTTTGATGCTTTATGTTTCCTTTATCACAGTTTAAGACCCTAAGTCGTTGTATATGCAGCCCAGTGGTACTCTGCTTGCCTAGAGACATTCTAGATTTGATCCCAACATATCAAAATAAATAAATAAACAGATAACTAGATAGATAATATGGACAAGAGCATCTGCTACCTCTCATGACCTCCACTGGCTTCAATGTGGAATCAGAAGTTTCATAATCTCACTGGGATGATAAGAGAACTTATCCAAGTAATTATTACAAAACAGGACGCTCACACTCTCAACCTTTTTATTTTTATCTTTTTTCAACCCACAGCCCTCTGACTTATTTCTTCCCTATACCACCACACTGTTCTCTGTTCTTTCTATACACAACTGATGCTTCCTCCAGCTGCTGGCTCTCCTGCATGGTTGTAGTCTCTCATTCTACTCCCTTTCCACTCATCCTAAGCTCCGATTATAGGATGACACAAAACCCTCCTCTAGACACCTGACCCCAGTAACATCTGTGCTCTTGCTCTACAGTGGGTGCTCTGTCTCTCTCCCTCTTCTTTCACCTTAAGGAAGAGCCATGTGTAAGATAGTGAAGCTGACAGGTTCTAGAAACAGTCTTCCTGGGCCCATCTTTTGAGTCTGCCATTCACTATAATCCCTCATAGTATACTTACCTACTTCATCTCAATGCGCCTACCTGATCATTTTAGACATTTTAGGATTAAATGAGATAATGCTTATAAAGTTCATAAGGTAATATCTAGTGTTATTAATGGTAGCAATTAATATGTTTACTATACATTTTCACAGATTAGACTTGATTGTCAGAACGTATGTTAAGTTTTGAGAATGTTTTAGGAAAAACATGGCAATTTTATTATCTGTATTCTAGTTTAACAAAGAGAAAAAGAAAAAAAGTATTAGAAATTATATGAGAAGGCATTTTGAATAATAAAATTTAATTTGGAAGGGACCTTTGTGCAGTTTCTCATTTTACAGTAAAGAAAGCCAAGATTCCAAGAGATTAAATGACTCGCCCAAAATCACATACCTAATTAATAGCAGGGCCAGAAATAGATTCCATATCTCCTGATTCCCAGTTCAAGCCATTTCTAGAAAATGAAATTGACTTTTAGTTATCAGTAGAAAATTGAGTGTTGAACTTCCAGTGTATGAACTTTGTCAGATCTCCACCATCTCATCTCACCTCACCCGACTCATATATTTTTCTGATTTCGCATCTATCATTAACCCTCTATTAGTCTTAAAAAATTATTTTTTTCTTCCATTAAGACTTAACCTGAATTCTGTGTAATCATACTTTCCCTGGGGATTTAAAAGGACAGTTATTCCTCTTCTCTATCCAATATTTTCATTGTCTGCTTTTCCGGTTTTGGGGTTTTTTTTGTTTTGTTTTGTTTTGTTTTGAGAAAATGTCTCTCCACATACTGCCTCACTTGGAGCTGTCATCCGTACTGCCTTCTCCCTTGCTCCTGGTGCATCTGCCGCTCATGTGCAGTGTGTGCTCTCTGCTGTCTGTTTCCTCTGAGCATGTAAATGTGCTTAAGCATTGCCTTCTTCAGCCACAGCTAGCTCCCATCTCGCTAATCATGACCTGTGTGATAAATGACTTGACATTCTACACAAGGGACTTACACAGAAAGGTAAGTGGTTACCCATATATACAGTAGAAGTCCCAGTAGGCATCTGGCTCTAATCTTGGCTAAATCCAGGCACTCAAATGATCCCATCAGACCTCTGGATTTCACTGAATCTTTTAGCTATGTTTCTTGTTAATTGCTTCACTTATTAAATAGGCTTACTTACATGGCAAGCCCTCCAATTTTTTTGTTTTGTTTTGTTTTTTGTTGTTGTTGTTGTTGGTGGTGGTTTTTGGCTTTTGGTTTTTGGAGACAGGGTTTCTCTGTGTAGCCCTCGATGTCCTGGAACTCACTCTGTAGACCAGGCTGTCCCCAGACTCAGAAATCTGCCTGCCTCTGCCTCCCAAGTGCTGGGATTAAAGGTGTGTGCCACCACCGTCCAGCCAGCCCTCCCAATTTTTAATCTTTTCAGTTTAACAACCTCAGTAGAAAAAGATAGTTTTCTCTGGTAGTTGTACAGACTTGAATTCGTTCTCATTAATCTACTTTGAGTAATGTAGACACTTGGATAAATCTCTGGGGAGTGGATATTCTGTCCCTGTAGCCCCAGGGAAAGCAGGGTACCACAAACAACGACCTCACAGGCATCACCCAGGATGACAAGGGAAAGGAGAGATGCTTCTACTGATAGAGAGTTCAGCATGCCAGAAAGATGGTGGTGGGGAGGATGATGGTGATGGTGATGATGATAGTAAATCACAGACCTCTGTGGTCTCTATGTGTATCTTTCTTATCAAACTGAAAAGTATCGAGAGAGCGATTTACATTTGCTTATTTCCATTTTGTCACTATCCCCTCACTAAAATTGAGTTTCTTTTTGTTGTTGTTGTTGTTGCCTTAAGTCACTTTATTGAGAAAGAAAACACTTGGGCCCACACTTAATAAGACCAGACTAGCACCATGTTTCTATGTGGAAGCCTGGTTTCTCAGCTCAGAGGCAGGGTCTCCAGCTCTCACAGCCTGGTTTTCAGAGATGGTCCCACAGGGCAAGTACTTGCAGGCAGAACCTCGGGACAGATGGACTGGGTTACGTGGGCAGTTGGTGTCCACTTTGAAGATTACTGCTTGAGGTAAATCCACATGACAACGAGCTGCTAATGCCACCAGGTAGATGAGGACATCACTAAGCTCCTCTTGAAGGGCTGCTCTCTCCTTTGGCAGCCATGCTTGAGGATCAGGCTCTGCATCAGACTTCCACTGGAAGAGTTCTACCAGTTCATCCACTTCTCCTACCAAGGCTAGGAGCAGATTCCGAGGCTGGTGGAACTGCTCCCAGTCCTGCTCAGCAGCAAACTCTGCATGAAGACGTTGGATGTCCTCAAGCGTGGGCTCCGGCTGAATCTGAACGTGGCCAGCAGCAGCAGAATCTTCTTGCCCTACATTACCGCGCTCACCGTCACCAGCGGTGGACATTCCGCCCTAAAATTGAATGTCTTTATCATTACTTTGAGACTGCTCTTCTTGGGCCCTGGAGTAAATTAAGCACTCCGTTCAGTGGGAGCTCTCTGAAGGACTTGGCACTTGTGTTCTGGCCTGCAGAAAGCCTCTCTGGCTCAGTGGGTGCTCGCATCTGACTTGTCCTCTTGCTGGTGTCTCATGTATCCATCCCCTCTGCCTCCCTGTTCCCACTCTCCGCCTCTGCTTCCTGTTCCTATCTCCCACTTCCTCTCTCTATATATCCTTTCTTAAGCCACATCTTAAATCACCAGCTAACTCCTGATACTTTGTAAGTTTGTCGTTTTCTAACTACAAATCCATTCCATAACCACCGTCCTGGGTGTAGCTGCCTCAGAGCAGTGTCCACATCTAAACTCTGGTCATTTGTGCTGCATTCTGTTGCTTCTCTCCTTCCTTAAATCGGTATGTGGCTCTTCTGAGCTGCTAATGGGAGAGAAAGGATGCTTCTAAATCTCACTCTACACCTAACTCGGCATAAACCCACGTGTCTGTGTCATACGGCATGTGCTTATCTGCTCTCTCACCTGCGGTTCTTATTGATCCTCAAGCTTTAACACTCATCTCCAGGCATTGTTTCAATAGCTTTCTCACACATTGCCTGCTTCACTCTGTTATTCTCCAATCCATAAATATTCCAAGTAATCAAACAGCATCTGATGGCGCAGTCTTCTTGTGAGAGTGTCTTCAGTGTTGCCTTTGATAATAAGAAAAGAAAGATCTTAAGGTGGCAATCACTTTGGTATTGTCTAACCCATGCCTGCCTGTGCAGCTCCAGTGAGTCCTTTTTTCTCTTCCTCTGTGCTCCAGAAATCCTGAGGTCTCCTAGCTCCTGCCTCCTCTGGTCTGTCAGGCTGTTGCTCTTCTTAGAATATCTCTCCTGCTCCACAGCCATGGCTCAATCAAGCTGAGAGAGAGCTACAGTACTTCTTTACATGGTTTGAATCTTAAAGAGGTCTTTTCCATTCCAGCTGTTCTGCGCGCTGCACTTCCATGGACTCTTCTCTTTTTAGTGTATGTCCTACTGCGCGTGACAACACACAAAAGTGTAAATGGGAACCATAGCTGTAGGCTCAGCTGATAGATGAAGAGGGCAGCACATTCGAGTGAGAGGGCCTCAGAGGACTACTGCTTCAGGCTCACACTGTCTTATGAGAAATTCTTTCTAAATTTTCAGAAATCTTTCGAACACTGTTAAACTGCTAGTAGATTTTATATTAAGCATTTTATGATAATTTAAAATAAATTCCAGTCAAATAAATTATGTTAAAAACAAAGATAATAGTGCTGAAAAACTAAACTTCCTGATATACTGTATGCTGCTATTATCTGTGTTTTTGATATATTTCAGTATGGGAAATACTGTGGAGTGGGCTGCTACAAAGTTATTTATAGAAGGAATTAAAATCCATTAAAATTATGGGGCTGGTAAGATGGCTTAGTGGGTAAATGAGCTTGTGGTGGCAAGTCTAGAGGCCTGAGTTCAATCCTCAGGATAGACATAAAGTAGAAGGAGAAAATCGACTCCACAAAGTTGTGCTCTGCCCTCTACCAATGCACTGGGGCATGTGCACCCTCATGCACATATCACACACAGAGACTCAGTGAAAATGATAATAAAATTAATCTATCTAAAATTAAATTTCATGAACCTCTTATACCTGTAATCCAGTAAATAGAATTGTCTGAGCAGTATACCCAGTAGTGGACATGGTGCTTTTGAAAACTGCTGCTCAACTCAGCACAGCTGCTGAAGGATGTATCTCATACATCAGTTTAAGAGGATATGTGCCTTTGTGTTTCAACAAGTGCCTACACTCTTGTACACACATAACAGGTTTTCCTGGATGGAACTATTGTACAACTTCAAGTGAAAAGACCCCTCAAACAGTGATGTTCAGCAGAAATGCTACTACACCTGGAAACCATAGTGTTGCAAATGCAGATAAAAGCAAGTCTTCAGAAATTTCGGATGTGGACTTAGAGCTGGGAAATGAAGTCTGGGACGACTTTGATGATGAAAGCTTAATAGAAGTTATGAGCTTCTCAGCTGATGCTGAGAAGGTGGTTGTGCCAGGTAAACTGCATGTTTTCATAAAGCAATTGCATTGGGAAGGCTTTCGATAGTTTTATTTTGGTCCCTGAGACTCTCTCTCTTTTTTTAACCTTTTTGTATATGTTTGTTGAAGTAAGATTCTAATTTTTCACAAACCTAAAAAAAAGAAATACCTCTTCCATAAAGAATGTTTTCCCTCTGAGTGCAAAGGCCAAGGTTACTTCCTGTTGCTGGCATGAGAAGCAAGGTGAATTTTTCTTTCTTACTCTATTTCTCCTCTCTTTTTAATTTTTAAAAATTATTTCATCTTCTGTGTCTGAGCATATAGCTTGTATGCTGTGCAACACATACATGCAGTGCACACAGAGGCCAGAAGAGGGTGTCTGATCCCCTGGAACTGATGTCGTGGATAGATTGAGCTGCCATGTGGGTGCTGGGAATCAAACCAGTGTCCTTTGGAGGAGCAGCCAGTGCTAGCTAGTGCTCTTAACCATAGAGCCATCCCTCCTGACTCTTTTAACAGTCCTAATAAATCTAGGCTGTTTATTAGACTGTTCCTCATAAAACAGACTATCCTGGTCTCCATTCTGAGTTCACTTAGGGTTTCTGTGAAGGACAAAGGTGTTATGTTTTTATTCATCTGCTTTCAAGGAAAGAGAATAGCTTGACTTCTAGTGGAAGTGCTCACTTTTGGGTATAAAAAATAAGTAAGAAGGCTAGTGCTGTCTGTTTTGGAAGGTATGTTTAAATCAGACACAAAGCCAAAATCATGACACAGATAATGAGTTACACACAGCTTTGCTCTGATTGCTAAAACATGTCACTGAAACTCTTACTCATCATTTGGCTAGAGGGAAAAAAATGATGATGTGCTTGCCATATGGACAGACAGAGAAACCAGTTCCTCAGGATGAAGAACACTCTCCCCCCCACAGTTGCTTGCCAATCCATTCTGCTGCAACCATTAGATGAAACACATCAGAACAGAAGGCAACAGCCACAGGAACCACTTAGAAGTTAAAATGCTATTGTCTTGGGATCTCATACTCTCTCAGAAAGATCAGAACCTGATCACTTACATAGAACAGACCTAGAAATCTATGATGTGGGTCACTAGGCATATTTCTTATATCATTGAACAAGTCCTAACCCCTAACTGAACACTGTTGCTATGTCCTGCAAGGTAGAAGGCGGTGTGTGCTGACCCTCTGAGGTGATCTACCCTATGCAGGCTTAGCTTTGTCACTAAGAAAACCTTTCCCCATGTGTCAAGTATTCTAAACAATGAATGATGTTAGGAGGTCAATATTTGAAGATAACTATTCCTATAGATGAACCTGTGAATACAACATCAAAAATGCATTTACAAAGTACTTCTTAAAATATATAGTTTTAAATGCTAAAAATGTATCTCACTATACCCAAACAAGCAAAAATATTTAGACACTGCACATTTAGACATTTTAAAATGTCTAAAATTATTTTAAAAGACCTTTAAAAATATTTTTTTTCTCTGGGTTCTTGTCCAGTTGAGACATCTGCAGTTGAGGAGTTGGTGGGAGCTGTCTCTTCCTATGTGAATATGGTATGGACCCAAGAAAACTATGGCCCAGGAGCCTCCAGAAAAAATGGTGGGCTCTAGAGCCCCAGGAAAGTGATTGGCTCCTCCACCTATATCACTGTTTTGTTTTATAAAAAGAAAGAGGATATTCTTGATAATGCCAAGTATGGTGAGGGGGAGGAGTGCCTCAGCAGACCTATGCTGAGGCATCCCTTCCCCCACTGAGGTACCAGCTGTATGGTGGGTTTAGTATAGAATAGAGTTTATTTATGGCATGGGAAGGGGAATTGTGAAAGGATAAGAAGGAAATAGAGGGAGAGAGAGAGAGAGAGAGAGAGAGAGAGAGAGAGAGAGAGAGAG
>JADRCD010201522.1:14058-36465 GCA_019843815.1 Montemys delectorum
GAGAGAGAGAGAGAGAGAGAGAGAGAGAGAGAGAGAGAGAGAGAGGGAGAGAATAAAACAAACAATTACTTTGAGACCATTAAAAAGGCTGAATAAATTTCAATTTGGTCATATATCTGAATTTAAAAACTAAGTCAATGCTGATAAGTTGAAGACCTTTAAACATAGTGGCTAAAAAACTGTGTTTTATAGTTTTATTTTCTTAGCTTTTTGTCTTATGTTTTCTGTGTGAATCAGTTTTGATTATGGAGAATTACCCATTGTGTTGTCTAGTCCTTCATCAACTTAACACAGGCTAGAGTCATCCGGGAAGAGGAAACCCCACCTGAGAAAGGGCCTCCATCAGACTGGTCCTTAGACAGTCTGTGGGAGCGTTTTCCGAATGATTGATTTAGAAAGGCCCAGTCCTCTGTGGGCATTGCCATCCATGGAAAGGTGGCTGGAGGCGAGATATAAAACAGCAAACTGAGTAAGCCATGGGGAGCAGCCCAGTAGCACTGTTGCTTCCTGGTCTGTACTTCAGTTCCTACCTCCAGGCTTCCACCCTAACTTCCCTTCATGATGATAAGCTATAAATTGAAACAAACCCTTTCCTCCCCAGATTTCTTTTGGTCATGGAATTTTATCACAGCAATTAAAAGCAAATTAGGACTTACATCCCTTCCTTTAATTTTTTTCTAATTTCTGTTTTTTGTTATGGCTTTACCAGCTGACTAAGAAACTTATGCCCAAATTTTACGTGAGTCCTAGGGAAGCCAAATGCAGTCCTCATCCCTGCACAGAAAGCACTTTACTTACCAGCCCACCTCCTCAGCCCCTGCACTTCTTTCTAAACAGTCCTTCTTAGAGATGCCTTGGGAAACTTGGATAGCACGTCTGTTAGCTGCCAACTGGCATTTCACTTCAAAATGTTCTCTCTTCTTGCAGGATTTGGAGACACTCATGATTCAAGTCTTGGCAGAGCTAAGCTACCCTTCCAAAAGTCAAGCAGCAGATTCCAAAGAGACAACTCAAACAGGCAAGGTTCAGACCTCTAGTCTGTAACTCCTAGAGCTTTATATCCTCTTGAAACATAAGTGGAGATGGGGCTCAGGCCATTAGGTGTCAGAGAATCTGAGTGTATTAACCAACCCGATTGTCCTAGCATTGGAGGTTCCTTTCTTGAAGTGCCGTCATCAAACCACTTGCATCAGAACTATCTAGCAGTGCTCATTAAAGGTCTGAATTCTTGTCCCACATTGGACCCACTGAGTCATGGTTTCTGGGGTAGAACCAAGGAACTTCATAGTTTCCAAACAAGTGGGGAAGAGGTGAATAGGTATTCTAGGTTTAAATGTCTTTTTTTAAGAAAAAGACATGTTTAAGCAGTCAAGCCATGCACAAGGATCATTGATGTATGTTTTGTCTGGCCATGGGAGTAAGGATGAAGTTGTAGAGTGTAAGGGCCTTAATTGCTGCAATAATACTACATTTCATTCTCAAACTCAAGAGCCTTCAGAAGACTATCTCAATAAAAGAAAAGCATTACTCAGCTGTAGCTAGTTATTGCTGTCTACAAAATATAGTTTAGTGTTGGCAGATAATATGATTAGTCAAGGAAAGTTAGGAATGTGACACTCTATGGGATGTTTCATGGTCTTTAAATTTTGACATCTAGTTCAAGAAATGAACATACTTGGCATCACCTCCATCAAAGCACAACAACAGTTACCTGTAGGCCAGGACTAGCTTAGGGGCTCCAGTGGCTCACCTCCATGACACATGAGGCAGGTACTCAGTTTAGTCAGTGAAGACTCAGCCCAGAACTGATGGGGAAGAAGTTAGAGTCAGATTCTTCAGGCCTCTCAGGCATGTGGCTGTGAGGAAGCTGATTGGGGGAAGGCGCTTGCCACTAAGCCAGGTGACCTGAGCTTGATCTTCAGAATCTACATACTGGAAGGAAAGTGACAACTTCCACAATTTGTCCTTTGACCTACACACATGCACATGTACAGAATCTCAGAGAGATCTAATTTGATAATTAATGAAATAAGTTAGTGGAAAAGGGGAAAGAATACATAGCAGCTAGATATAGGGAGATATTTCTGAGAATACAGGAATATGAGATTTGGGAAAGAAAAAAATCATCTCAGAAGTGTTCCGTTTGAAGCAGTTTTGCCAAAGTGCATGTGGAAATAAGACTTGATTAGAAATCAAGACAGAGAGGAATTTTATCTGGAAGACAAAAAAATGCTGACAGCATTTATTCGGAGCTACATAAATGATCACATAGCGATGATGAGCATTAGGCCCACAAGACCTCAGACTCCAGAGAACTGCAGACATCAGCACCTTCCTCATATGCTACTGGTTTTCTGCCACTGGGCCTTAGAGCACCATTCTCACCACTAGCAAGGTGCTCACAGGCCTGCCAAGGCAGCTCCACTGACCAGCTTGTGCACCTAAGGTGCTCTGGGTTTTGGTCTCCTCTACCATCTAGCAGCTTTTTAAAGTTGTCCTCTTTTTTTTTTTTTTTTTTATAAAAAAAAAAGATTTATTTATTATATGTAAGTACACTGTGGCTGTCTTCAGACACACCAGAAGAGGGCATCAGATCTCATTATGGATGGTTGTGAGCCACCATGTGGTTGCTGGGATTTGAACTCAGGACCTTTGGAAGAGCAGTCAGTGCTCTTAACCACTTAGCCATCTCTCCAGCCCTAAAGTTGTCCTCTTATCCCTTTCACTTATTGATTCTGAGTCTGAGTCAGATAGAAAGAACAGAAACAGCAAAAGAAAACAAACTTGTGGGTAGGAACAGACAGAAACAGCATGAAAACCATCTTCTACACCATGCATTTCATAAACTACAGAAGATACATTGTTTAAAATGCATGCTCACAAGAGGCCCATGAAAAACACTATCAGAAGTTGCTCCATGAGAGAAGGCCCATGAGAGCTGAGGACCTGGTGTGCCTTCAAAACCTGTAATTGTGTATATAAATATATAAACACAGCTATATAATATATAATATATATAAGTATATAATATATAAGTATATAAGTATATAATATATATATATATTATATAAGTATATAACCCACACACATTGTGTGTGTGTGTTTGTGCATGTGTACATGCACACGTGTGCCTGTGGAAGCCACACGACAATCTTAGGCTCATTCCTCAGGCACAGTCCATATTACTATCATTATTTTCTTATGTCTGAGTATCTGTGTGAGCATACATGTACATTGGTTAGGAATGTGTTAAGCACACGCAGGCCAGAAGAGACCATCACTGTCCTCTCACTGTCCCTGAGCCTGGGCCTCAGGATTTCTTGGCTACACAGGAAGCCTGAAGGAACCTGTGATCCTCTTACTGAAGCCCTACTCAGAGTGGGAGCTAGATGTGTAGGGGGCACCTGGCTTGTTCTGTGGGTCCTGGAGTCCTAACTCCAGTCCTCAGGACTATACAACATTCACTCTTCAATGCTGAGCTGTCTCTCTGGTCTATGTTGTTATTGGCGGTGGTGGTAGTTGGTTGCTTGGGGTTTGTTTGTTTGTTTGTTTGTTTGTTAGACAGGATCTCTCACTGGTCGGGATCTCAAGTAGACCAGGCTGGCCCACTGGCTGCCAGGACTACCTGCCTCCATTTCCCCACATAGGGTTCCATGAACGCATCATGGTTTCAACTGGGCTCTAGAGCTCAAAAGGGCCAACCACTTACAACACAAGCTCTTCATCAACAAAGCTATTTTCATACATAGTCTGTTCCTATGTTAGATAATGCCTCACTGATGGCTTGTTTACAACTTCATATCTAGCTCCTAGTGTGATGTATGGCACATAGTAGTGAATAATAATGTGTTCCCATGTATGAATTTAATAAAAAGTTATGAAGTCTTGTATGTACATGTATGCATATGAAGGACTGTGGTACCTATGTGAATCCAGAATACAGAAAGGAGGATAAAGGTTAAGCAATGGGAGTTTAGAAAAGATTTACAGGTTTCTCAGTTATAGAAAATCAAGCGTAATCCTGAATCTTAAAGGAGATTGAATTTCTTAAGTAAGACTCTAATCTGGAATGTGTAAGTTGGGTTGTTCTTAGGGATGTGGTCTCAGCACTCAGGCAGGCAGATCTATATGAGTTGAGGCCAGCCTGGTCTACACAGGGATTCCAAGACAGCCAGAGTTACATAGTGACACTCTGTTTCAAAAGAAGAAGAGGAGGAGGAGGAGGGGAGAAGGAGAAGGAGGACGAGGAAGAAGAAATACCAAGTTCTCAATGAGTATAGAAAACAATATCAACTTTTTTGTAATAAATGGTCTTTATATTGTTCATAGAGTAACTTAATAAGCTTTATATTAAACTTTGTATTCTTTGCAGAGTAACTATTAATGTAGAACAGTAACAGTGTTTTTCATGTTGTCCTATTTTATAAATAATTAATTTTAATTTTTAGTTTTGTTTTATCACCTGAGAAGCCAGATGTCTATTTCCCAGATTGCCCCATGTCCAACTTTCGGCCTTCCTGTGTGGCAGAGTTCCCTCAACAAGCTAGGAATGCAAGTCTTGTAAGCTACCTACTTTTGTTTTTATTTCAAATTTTGCTTGAGTACATAGCTTTCAGTGATTGCTGCTTTTTAAATTAAAACATAGGTCAGTTTACAAGAGAGAAGACAGCCGACTCTCTCACCAGTGATTGAGAGGATGTGCTTTACCCAGTCTAAGAAAATACCACACTCTCCCAATTTTAAGGAAGTGGATATTTTTATTGGAAACAGTGGCTCTAAAAAGGAAATTGATCTTAGGTGAGAGCTCTTTAAATACATTTAATGGCTTTATTAGCAAAATTTTTACAAAGAAATTTAGTATTCTTTTTGGTTCATTTCAAAGATTTAGTGTGTGTGTGTGTGTGTGTGTGTGTGTGTGTGTGTGTGTGTGTAGGATAGTCCTTCTGGAGCTGGGATTACAGGCAGTTGTGAGCCTCTTGATATGAGTGCTGGCTATAAGTGCTGGCTTTGGACTCTGGAAGAGTACTACAATGCTCTTAACCACTGAGCCACTTCTCTAGATCCTCCTTTGTTCAAAGATCAAACAACCCTTTATTTAAAACATAGAAATTGTAGATCTCCTGAGAACTGAGGATCCTTAAAGCCATCAATATTAGGTGTACTAATTTTTAAAATATATGTTTAATGCTATTAATTATAAAACATCGAGTTTGTCAAGGAGCTTTTACTGTTTTGAATGAGAATGTTTTTATTAACAGAATAAACAATAGTGTCATTGGAGAAATACAAATGAAATCAGGTAATTTATAGAAGCTCAGGTTGTGTTTTACCTAATTAGCTCTTTACAGCTCAACAGGTTCAATGTCACAATAGTGATAAATGTCACCAGCACCTCACTGCTGGCCATTTCTGGGAGGGACCCTCTGCTCCCGTTTCTCTCGCCTTAGAGATGCCAAGCTTAGAAACCTGCTTATGCTTTTACTGAGCAATATTATATCCCAATGTGTTTAAAGAAATCAGAGATCTGTTCCTTACCTCTTACAGCTTACAGCCTGTTGGTTTTTTTACCCACTAACAAGATTACTATGTTTGCTGTATTAATCTCAGTGTAACTATACTGTAATGTTAAATTGTTTACAAAAAAAATCACTTTTATATTTATCTTTTCTCTCCAGTAAGTATTATCCTGTTGATGCAGCTGAAGAAATGAAGGCCCTTCTGGGAATATTTAATGGCATTTTCTAAGGAAAAAAATATAGTTAATAAGGCAAAGTATAAGTATGTGTAATGACTAAAAATGCTTTTTATTTTTAAAGATAATTGATACTTGTTCGAAGTTTTTCTCTTAAGTTTGATTCATTCCTTGACTTTCTTATAACAAAATATATGGATGGATATATTTTTATTTTTATTGTAACTTCTGTAAGAATGGTTTTGTCTCAGTAAACTGATAATTAAATTATCATCATAAATAATTTATTAAACCAATTTTAATAGAAACTTATATTTCATTGTTATATTTTCTTTTTTTTAAAGATTTATTTATTTATTATATGTAAGTACACTGTAGCTGTCTTCAGACACTTCAGAAGAGGGCGTCAGATCTTGTTACGGATGGTTGTGAGCCACCATGTGGTTGCTGGGATTTGAACTCAGGACCTTTGGAAGAGCAGTCAATGCTCTTAACCGCTGAGCCATCTCTCCAGCCCTGTTATATTTTCTTAAGAAACTTATCTGAGAAAGTAAAATAACACTGTCAGTGAGCATGTGTATCTGTTAGCATGGTTCTTGTGTGTCCTGTCAGTGAGCATGTGTACATAGTGCATCTGTTAGTATATTCTTGTGTGTCCTGTTCTGTTGCTCACTCTTCTGGGTTTTTAAGAATCAAGTAGCCTTTGAATCTGTTCTTTCATTTTGAGCAGTAATAAATGAAATGCTAATCAGGGTGGATTGTTGTTTTATTTACATTGTTTTTCTTTTTTAAGGTATTTTCTTTATTTATATGTATGTGTGTGGACCTACATGAGTTCATTTTATTCCATGTGAGTGCAGGACCTCACAGAAGACAGAGCATTCCCTAGAACTGTATGAGATGCAGGTGGTTGTAAGCTGTCTTGTGGGTTCTGGGAACTGAACCTGGATCCTCTGCAAGAGCAGGAAGTGCTCTTAATCACTAAGCCATCTCTCCAGCCATATTGACCTTACTTTTCAGTGGTATGAAATCTGAGACTGTTAGGATATCTTTCCTATAACAAAAAGGTATTTTCTATTTTTTACTGTAAGTCTTATCTCAAGTTTATTTATTGAGAAGTAAGAGTTTAGGTTCATTTCTTTCATGTTTTGTTTGCTTGTCTTTGTTTTTTTTGTTTTTGTCTTTGTTTTTGTTTATAGAACATGATTATAATATTTTCAACTGTTGATATTCAACAAACAGAATAATTATTTTAAGATATATTTCATTGTTATGTCTCCCTTTTCATTTCTGATTTTGTTAATTTGGATACTGTCTGTGTGTTCTCTGATTCGTCTGGCTAAGGGTTTATCTATCTTGTTGATTTTCTCAAAGAACCAGCTCCTGGATTTGTTGAATCTTTGTATAGTTCTCTTTGTTTCTATTTGGTTCGATTATTTCCTACCCTTGGGTATATTTGCTTCTTTTTGTTCCAGAGCCTTCAGGTGTGCTGTCAAGCTGCTAGTGTAAGCTCTCTTCAGTTTCTTCTTGGAGGCACTTAGAGCTATAAGTTTTCCTCCTACCACTGCTTTCATTGTGTCCATAAGTTTTGGTATGATGTGTCTTCATTTTCATTAAATTCTAAAAAGCTTTTAATTTCTTTCTTTATTTCTTTCTTGACCAAGTTATCATTGAGTAGAGTGTTGTTCAGCTTCCATGTGTATGTGTGCTTTCCATTGTTTTTGCTGGTATTTAAGACCAGCCTTAGTCTGTGATGATCTGATAGGGTGCATGGGTTTATTTCAGTTTTCTTGTATCTTCTGTGACTTATTTTGTGACCAATTATATGGTCAGTTTTGGAGAAGGTACCATGAGGTGCTGAGAAGAAGGTATATCCTTTTGCTTTAGGATAAAATATTCTATAAATACCTCTTAGATTCATTTGGTCCATAACTTTTGTTAGTTTCTGAGTCTCTGTTTACTTTCTGTTTCCATTGCAGAGAGTGGGCTGTTGAAGTCTCCCTCTATTATTGTGTGGGGTGCAATGTGTGCTTTGAGCTTTAGTAAAGTTTCTTTTATGAATGTGGGTG
This sequence comes from Montemys delectorum, assembly GCA_019843815.1. Taxonomy (NCBI): domain Eukaryota; kingdom Metazoa; phylum Chordata; class Mammalia; order Rodentia; family Muridae; genus Montemys; species Montemys delectorum. The sequence goes on from JADRCD010201522.1 coordinate 21,820, forward strand.
CCCTTGCATTTGGAGCACAGATGTTCAGAATTGAGAGTTCATCTTGGTAGATTTTTCCTTTGACCAATATGAAGTGTCCTTCCTTATCCTTTTTGACAACTTTTGGTTGAAAGTTGATTTTTTTATATATTAGAATGGCTACTTCAGCTTGCTTCTTAGGACCATTTGCTTGAAAACTTGTTTTCCAGACTTTTACTCTGAGGTGTGTTTCCTGTATGCAGCAAAATGCTAGGTCCTGTTTATGTATCCAGTCTGTTAGTCTATGTCTTTTTTGGGCAATTGAGTCCACTGATGTTAAGAGATATTAAGGAAAAGTGATTGTTACTTCCTGTTATTTTTGTTGTTAGAGGTGCAGTTATGTTTGTGTGGCTATCTTCTTTTGGGTTTGTTGAAAGATTACTTTCTTGCTTTTTCTAGGGTGCAGTTTCCCTTCTTGTATTGATGTTTTCCATCTATTATCCTTTGTAAGGCTGGATTTGTGGAAAGATATTGGGTAAATTTGGCTTTGTCATGGAATATCTTGGTTTCTCCGTCTATGGTAATTGAGAGTTTTGCTGTGTATAGTAGCCTGGGCTGGCATTTGTGTTCTCTTAGGGTCTGTATGACATCTGCCCAGGATCTTCTGGCTTTCAAAGTCTCTGGTGAGAAATCTGGTGTAATTCTGATAGGTCTGCCTTTATATGTTACTTGACCTTTTTCTCTTACTGCTTTTAAAATTCTTTATTTAATGTATTTGATGTTTTGATTATTATGTGACGGGAGGAATTTCTTTTCTGGTCCAGTCTATTTGGAGTTCTATAGGCTTCTTGTATGTTCTTGGGCATCTCTTTCTTTAGGTTAGGGAAATTTTCTTCTATAATTTTGTTGAAGATATTTACTGGCCCTTTAAGTTGAGGATCTTCACTCTCTTCTATACCTATTATCTTTAGGTTTGGTCTTCTCATTGTGTCCTGGATTTCCTGGATGTTTTGTGTTAGGAGCTTTTTGCATTTTGCATTTTCTTTGACTGTTGTGTCAATGTTTTCCATGGTATCTGCTGCACCTGAGATTCTCTTTTCTATCTCTTGTTGGTGATGCTTGCATCTATGACTCCTGATCTCTTTCCTAGGTTTTCTATCTCCAGGGTTGCCTCCCTTTGTGATTTCCTTATTGTTTCAATTTCCATTTTTAGATTTTGGATGGTTTTGTTCATTTCCTTCACCTGTTTGATTGTGTTTTCCTGTAGTTCTTTAAGGGATTTTTGTGTTTCCTCTTTGAGGGCTTCTAGTTGTTTACCTGTGTTCCCCTGTGTTTCTTTAAGGGAGTTATTTGTGTCCTTAAAGTCCTCTATCATCATCATGAGAAGTGATTTTAGATCCAAATCTTGCTTTTCTGGTGTGATGGTATATCCAGGTCTTGCAATGGTGGGAGAATTGGGTTCTGATGATGCCAAGTAACCTTGGTTTCTGTTGTTTATGTTCTTACGCTTGCCTCCTGCCATCTGCTAATTGCCCTCGATATATCTGACTGGAGCCTGTCCTTCCTGTGATCCTGGTTGTGTCAGAACTCCTCAGAGTTTACTTGTCTCTGTGATTCTGCGATTCTGGGATCCTGTGATCCTGAGACCCTGGGTGTATCAGAGCTCCTGGAAGTCAAGCTGCCTCTGGGACCCTGAGATCCTGGTGAGAGGTGTGTGATATTGGCCATGTATTAGCAGCACCAAGCCTTCTTACATGCAAATAAAGATTCCCAAGCTCTCAGCCCACACCAATGAGACATACCTGCTGTTGAACCTTGAATCACCCCAAAACTAGATATAAATCCTATCCAGGGAATTAAAGGGGTATGAGAAATCTACTCCATTGTCTCAGTCTTTTGTTCTAAGAGCTGCAACACTTGGGAAGAGGTCTGCTCTCCTAAAATGTGCCCTGAAGCTACGATGCACTCCTTTCTGGCTAGTCTGCCTATCCTCCGCCCAGCCCGACCCAACTCAGTGCAGGGAGGAGTGGAGCAACAGGGCAGCCAGGAAAGCGCAGTAGAGAGGTGGTGACTAGGTGAAGCCAACTGTGGCAGCAGAAGTGGCAGAAGCAACTTCTCCTCCCTGCCTGTGCTCACTTCCCTTCACTGGAACTCTCGCACCAGGCTAGGCCAGAGATCTCTGTGAAAGCCTCTGGTACACAGGCTCACAGTCTATTGCTAAAAAATGCTAACAGTCATCTGAACTGTTGGAAAATGGTACCAATAAACCGCTCCTTTTGGTGCACTGGGCACACTGTACCCTCAGACGCTCTTTGCTGAGCACACTGCACCCATACAAGCAGTGCAGGGGGCTGGGGGAGAGATGTGTGCAGAGCACACTGCAGCAGTGCACTGAGTCACTTGAGGTTGCTCTGGGCCATACTCAGAGCTTTTCACTTAGGACTTGAGTGTTCTTCAGTGGTTTATATTTCTAACAAATTACCCAAAGACCGTATGCTTTAGGCTCAGGGGCCACAATGTAAGCACGGTTTTAAGAACTCTGGGATATGGTCCTAGCTGCTCAGTTAAGATGGCCTTCAGAGAGAACTTAAAAATTGACCCTTAGAAAAAATATATGAGTAACACTTTGTAGAGGAAAATATGTAAGAAATGAGTATTCTAGACAGAGGCAACAGCCTGAACAGAGATCTGAAGAGGAAAGCGTCTATTTGGAAATAATGAACAGATGTTTTTTTAACATAGGTTAATGCTATAGAGGTTTAGAATGTAACTTAATGCCAGACTGTGAGGATCTTGAAGTGAAACCCAAACTTTAATTACTAGACTAATGTTTCTCAAATTTGCATATCATAAAAATATGGGTAGTATATTAAATATATGAATTCCTGGACCTTAGAAACCACTCTTTGAGAACCCTTACCCTGGGGTAACAGGGGTCATATTCACCTGTGGAACTGTAGATTCTAACATGTCTGCATTTAAGAACATTTACTTTTGTGGGAATTTAAAAGGTGCCAGTGAAGAAATTAGGGCAATAAGGTGAGACTTAGCATTAAACAAGGTAATCAAGCTAGGAATCTCAGCTAGGCCTTGGTCAGTTAGTGGGGACAGCACAACATCCTTCAAGGCTGCCCTTGCTTCTCATTCAGATAGGGAGGGGGCCAGACCAGTCAGAATCAGAATCTGTCTACTAACAAGGCTCCTGCTGATTTTATGCATATTAAAGTATGAGAAACTCCTATATATGAAAGAAAGGAAAGTAAGTAATTATCGGAATTGTAAGAGAATCCATTCTAGAAGACATATGTAAGAATGACTATTCTATTTTCTTCGTGTTGTGTACCTTGTTGCCACTGTTACTTGGAGGCAAGGTTTCTCTGTGTAGTTCTGGTTTACTTGGACCTCACTCTGTAGACCAGGCTGGCATCGCTCTCAGAGAGCCAGCTGCCTCTGCCTCTGCTGGCATTAAAGGCTTATGCCACTATGTCCTGCCTGTGCTTCCTACTTATAATGATATAGCTTTTTAAAATTCCTTCCGAGTAGGTATTCTTCACCAGCGGTGTAATTATATTTATAATTCTCATGCATCAGCTGAGTATGGAGCTTGAGGGGTACTTGGAGTTCTAGAGGATTCTAGAGTTCTGTTTTAATTAACATAATAAAAGTAAATAATTCAGAAGAGTTATCTTTGTTTCAATTTGAAAAGCTTCTAGCCTAATCTATCCCTTAAAGAGCTTTACATACTTCAGCAAAATCCCACAGAAACAAGCAAAAACCACATACTATTCATTGCAATTGATTTAGAAAAATGCACATAGCTTGCATTTGCACATATATGTTACAGCTATAAAAATTTGTATTTAATAAAAGGAATTAGGGGGTAGAGATATGGCTTAGCATTAAATGCATTGACTTCTCTTCCAGGGCACCTGGATTTTATTCCCAGCACCCATATGGTGGCTCACAGCCACCTGTAACTCCAATTTCAGTGGATCCAATGGCCTCTCTGGCCTCTATAGGCACACATGAGATAGTCAGACACATGTGCAAGCAAAACACTCAAACACATAACATAATGATTTCTTAATAATAAAAAGGAATTGCAGTTAAGCTAACGTTATCTCTTTATGATAGTAAATGGCTTCAGTTCTTTAGAAACTGCAAATACAATAAACTCATTGGGTTTTGATTTTTTTGTTTGTTTGTTTTATGAGCTTCTCTAATGATCAGTTTGGAAACTGAACACCTTTTACAGGTTAGAACTTTACCTTTACATATACCCTGAGGTTTAATCCAGGGCTTAGACCTCCCAGAAGAATTCTACACCACTGAGCTATGTCACCATCACACAGACACATTCTTAAGCCCAAATGATTTTACTACAATTGATTAATTTTTTAAAAAATTATTGAAAATTTAAATGACTGATTTCCAATTAGTTTTCCTTATAAAAATATTTGTATTCTTTCTGTCATTAGCTGATAAATTTTTTGTTTGTTTGTTTTTTCGAGACAGGGTTTCTCTGTATATTCCTGGCTGTCCTGGAACTCACTCTGTACACTAGGCTGGCCTTGAACTCAGAAATCCACCTGCCTCTGCCTCCCAAGTGCTAGGATTAAGGGTGTGTGCCACCACTGCCAGGCTAGCAGATACATTTTTAAACAAGGGGAATAAATGAAAGCTTCAGTTTAGGTTAAAAAAAAAAAAAAGGTAAACCTTTTAGATACTAAATTATTTGTCCCTGAATTGTTAGCAAAAAACTGGTAGGCCCAAAACTGGAACCCATGTTGGTTCTGAATGAAAAAAAGAAATAAAAGGAAAGATATGTCTGATTGTAGGTATGGTAGAAGAGAAAGTTAATCGTAGATGGGAGAGCATAGGCAGAGGCAGACACATTTGAGAGAGTCCAGAGAGGCTTTGATGACCAGGAGTGAGGGCCAGGGAGAGGGAGAGGAAGGAGAGGGGGAAGAGGTGCAGCAACCAGGAGGCCAAAGGCACAAAGAAGGAGTGGTCAACCAAAATGGGTTGGATATATAGGGAAAAGCAGCTCAGCCCCTTGGACTGGAGGGCTTAAGATAGGGGGCAGAGTATGCCAGCCAGGAAGACCCTGTAACAGGTAGGGGCTGAAGGGTGCTGGGAGAACCTGGCAGCCAGGTTCACTTTGATACATTAAACTTCAGCCAACTTTAGCTCCTAATACTAAAGCTTGTAGCTCAGAGCTCAGACTTACAAACTTGGCCTGAAATGTGAACTGAACGCAGCTGCCCTCATTGTCCTTAAAGGTGTGAAGAAATTATGTTCCAGCTTTGAACTGTACTGTCAATTCTACACAAACTTCAGCTGTGCTTACAGCTTTGAGATGCAAATAGCTATTGTGTATATGTATTTGCATATTCAAATGGACTTTTGCTTTATTGTTTAAAAAGAGACAGATATCTTATTCCTCATTTATTCAGTAAAAAACTACTAAATAGCTGCTGTTTACTAGATAGATGAAGCTTGGACTCAGCCAACTAGAACATACCTGGGCTTTCTCAAAAACCAATCCAGGCAGAACTGACTATCTTAATGACTTTGTGTATCAGGGTTTGGAGTGAGTGAGTGCCTGGGAGACCTGGCAGGTCAAATGGCAGTTATAACCAAGATGGCTGTGCTTATGTCAAGCTGAATCTCTGCGAAGTCCTAGAAAGATGATCACGACCTGCTCATATTTTAAAGGGCTCATAGATAATAAGGTGACTGATCAAACTTTGATAAAGATGCATGGGAGAAGTTAGAGTTTTTTAAAACTCAACACTATACCTGTCAAATTTTGTTAGCAAAGTTCTCTGATTCTCTAGATTCTGTGTTAGAGTTATAATGTCCAGACTTCTTCAGAAGGCACCGTACAGACATAGCCAGGTACTATTATTATTATTATTATTATTATTATTATTATTATTATTATTTACAGTGCTCTTCCTGATGTACACCTGCAGTACAGAAGAGGGCACAGGATCTCATTACAGATGGTTGTGAGCCACCATGTGGTTGCTGGGAATTGAACTCAGGACCTCTGGAGGAGCTGCCAGTACTCTCAACCTGTGAGCCATCTCTCCAGCCCAACACACTCAGTACTAAATGAGATTTTTTTTTTTCATTACAACCCTCCTTTCAAGGCTCAGGGATCTGTGCAGAAGAGGAGGCAGAAATATTGTGAGAGCCAGAGGTAATGGTTGTTTCCAAGGAAACGGCGTCTTCTAAACACAGCATGGCTGAACACGGCCAGTTTTTACAAATAGTAAGCTGTGTGTTTTTTGGACAATGGATTATAAAAAGAGAAGCATGAGAAGACAGGAGAACAAGAGGCCATTGAGGGACGATTACAGATAAGGGAAGAGAGTAAAGACAAATAAGATGTCCTCATTTGGCAAGTTGGCATTACATCATGGAAATATATTGATTAGTAATAGTTGTTTAAGCTAAAATTATATAAATCAATCACTTTTCAGTAGTGTGTAAATAAATTTGTATGTTTTATTTAAAAATTTTTATATAATATATTTTGATTATATTTCCCTTTTCCCCCTCAACTCCATACAAAACCTTCTCCTTCTCCACCCAACTTTATGTTCTCCTTCTCCCTGTCCCTCTCTCTCTTCCCCTGCACTTTCTCTTTAAAAAAAAACAACCCACAAAAACAAAAATCAAAACAAATAAGCAAAAAGACCAGTAAGACAAAAATGCCAAAACAAAACTATACAAAAACAAAAGTCTAAAATAAAAACCCAAATCATGGCGTTCTTTTTGTGTTGGCCAACTAGTCCTGGGTCTGGGGCTTGCCCTGGGGTATAGCTGGTACACCAATGACACTGGGAGAAAGCTGATTTTCTCTTTGCAAGCCAGTATCTGTTACAGATAGCTTCTTGGCTAGGGTTGGAACTCTGTGCTGTGTCCACATCCCCGTCTCAGTTCTGGAACCCCATCTGCCTTGAACCTGTACAGGACTTGTGTATACTGCCATCGTCTCTTTGAGTTCACATGTGCAATCAGCCATGTTGTGTTTAGAAGATGCTGTTTCCTTGGAAACATCAACCATTACCTCTGGCTCTCACAGTGCTTCTGCCTCATCACCAGCACAGATTCCTGAACCTTGAGGGGAAAAGTCCCATTTAGGACTGAGTGTTCTAAGATCTCTCCATCTCCATTCCTTGTCAGCATATGGGGCTTGGTGCTAGTTCCCATCTAGAATAAGAAGAAACTTCTCGGATGGTGGCTGAGCTGGACACCATCAGGAGTCATCTTATTGCTATGCTCCTTTAGCAGAATAGTAGTATTAAGTTTCTCTAGCCCATGGCCTATCATGTCTCATGGGATCCATCTCATGGAAAGCCATAAATCCAACCCAACCATGGCTGGTCACTCCCATGACATTGAGTCACCCTGCAGCAGGTCATCTTACAAGCAGGTCACTGCTGTAGGCTGCAGGATTACAGTACAATGAACACAACCTGCATGAAGCTTCGAGGTAGGCACTAACTCGACTTGTCCTTGTTCAGTGATATACATAAGCATTGTGTTCAGCAAGGGGTGGGGGCCTTGCCACCAGATTTTAGAGAGAAACCAACAGCCTTGCCTGTTTAGTGTTAGGGAGGTTCTTTGAAATACCTTTTGCCAACAGTATGTCACCCATTTCTGGCACTGGAGGGATTCCTTGGTGGCAAAGATATCTGGTTGGTGCACTGCCTCCCCCATTATATGATGACCTATATAGGTTTATTTCTTTCATATATGTATACATTTGAGAAAGATTCTACAGTAATAGGTTTCCATGTGTTTTTTGAAATGTCCTTTAGCACTAGTTTTCTCTCCCCATATTCCCTCTTTTATTTTTTTCTTCCCCTCCCCATTTAACCCTCCTATTATAGTTCCCCCATATATGTATATATCAATGTCAATATATATCAGATTGTAGCACACATATATAAAACTTAAAACTTAGCATCACATATAAGAAAAAAATATATATATTTGTCTCTTTAGAGTCTAGGTTACCACAGGATGATATCATCTAGCTCCATCCATTTACTTGAGATTTTCTCTTTTCATAGCATTGTCTGTTCATTCGCTGTTCATTGGTTGATTAACATCTAGGTTGTTTTCAGTTTCTGACATTATAAATAGAGCGTGTCCTAGTTAGGGGTACTACTGCTGTGGTGAAACATGATGACCAAAAGCAAGTTGCAGAGGAAAGAGTTTCTTTGGCTTGCAATTTCTACATCACAGTCCATCACTGAAGGAGGACAGGACAGGAACTCAAACAAAGCAGGACCTGGAGCCAGGAGCTGATGCAGAGGCCATGGAGAAGTGCTGCTTACTTACTGGCTTGCTCAGCCTGCTTTCTTATAGAACCAGGACCACAGCCCAGAGATGGCCCCACCCACAATGGGCGGGGCCTTCTCCCAAGAACTAAGAAAATGCTCTACAGGGTTGCCTAGAGCTCACTATTATGGGGCATTTTCTCGCTTCAGGTTCCCTCTCAGATGAATAGCCAGCGCAACTGAATCCTTGTCAACTCGACACACAAACACATCACTGTTAAGCCACAATCTTTTCTTACTTGTTTATCCCCAAAGTCACACATAAATATCAACATTATATCATAAACATTCCAAATTTTAAGTCTCTCAATCTTAAAAAATTCAGTCTCTTAACCATTAGCTCCTATAAAATAAAAAAATAAGTTAAATACTTTCTTACTTCAAGAGGGGGGAACAGGGTTTCAGATATCAACAAACCAAACCAAAACAAAAGTCCAACTCAATGCTCCGTATGTAGGCTTCACGTGTAATCTTCTGGGCTCCTCTAAGGGGCTGAGAGGCCATGGAGGAGTGCTGCTTACTGGCTTGTTCCCAAAGCTTGCTCAGTCTGCTTTATTTGATTGATTGATTGATTGATTGATTGATTGATTGATGTGCATTGGTGAGATGGTGTCAGATCCCTGGAACTAGAGTTACAGACAATTGTTAGCTGCCATGTGGACACCAGGAATTGAACCCAGGGCTTCTAGAAGAGCAGCCAGTGCTCTTAACCACTGAGCCACCTCGCTAGCCTCTCAGTCTGCTTTCTTATAGAACCCAGGACAATCAGCCCAGGGATAACACCACCCACAATGGGCTGGGCGCTCTCCTATCAATCACTAATTAATAAAATATGCTATAGCCTTGCTGTATGTTACAGAAGTATTTTCTCCATTGAGAAATATTTTTCTCCCTCCTCTCAGATAATCCTAGCTTATATCAACTTGACAAAACTAGCCTGCACAAGCAGCAATAAACATGGATGAGCAAGTGTGTCTGTGCAGGATGTAGAACCTTTGGGAGTATGCCTGAGAGTGGGATAGCTGGATTTTGAGGTAGATCAGTCCCAGCTTCCCGATGGACTGCCACACTGATTTTCACAGTGGCTCTAAACGTTTGTACTCCCAACAGCCATGGATGAGTGTTCCCTTTTCCCCACGTCCTTGCCAGCATGAGCTGTCATTTGTTTAATTGATCTTGGCAATTCTGAAATCTCAAAGTAGTTACGGTCTGCATTCTTTAAGAGCCCCCCCCCCCCATTTGTGAGGATTCTTGTGGGAATCCTGCTTAGTCCTGTGCTCTATCTTTAAATTAGGTTCTTTTTTCTTAATGTTCCTTTTTTAGTTATTTACATGTTTCAGATATTAATCCTCTATCAGAAGCATAATTTTTTTCCCACTCTATAGGCCGCTGCTCTGCCCAAATGATGGTGTCCTTTGCCATACAGAAGCTTTTCGGTTTCATGGGGTCCCGTTAATCAATTGTTGATCTTCGCTCCCATGCTATCTGAGTCCTATTGAGAAAGTCTCTTCCTGTGTCAGTGCATTCAAGCCTATTGCCCACATTCTCTGTCAGATTCGGGGCTCTGGCCTTACGTTGAGGTCCTTAACCCACCTGTAGTTGAGTTTTATACAGGGCTGTAGAATTGGATCTACTTACACGTGCAGCCATCCAGCCTGACTAGCTCTGCCTATTGAACATTTGGCCATTTTTCCACTATATATTTTTGGCTTCTTTGTTAATTAAAAAAAAAAAGTCAAAAGTTAAACTATTTTACTATAGTAACCAAAACTGTAGATTTGGTTGTGAAGCAAAAAAACCAGATATTCCTTCCTGTTTTTATCCACTGGCCTATATTCCCCATATTGGTCCAGTTTTTCAGCTCTACTGCTATAGATAGTCTACACATGCTATACATGTAGACATACATGAAGGAGCAATGTTTGAATCCTTAATTTTAAAAAATTGATTTAAAAAATTTCAAAAACCAAGATTCAGCCTTGGACAGAAGAGTTGGGAAGCATCCAATGAGTGAAAGTCATGGAATCCTCTCCAGGAGATGACAGTTCTACAGGTCTGTGAGGAAAGAAGTCAGGGGAAATGAAACCGGTGGGCTGTGTGCATGTGTGTGTGTGTGTGCTGTGTGTATGATGTGTGCTGTGTGTGTGTATGCTGTGTGTATGATGTGTGTGTATGTGCTGTGTGTGTGTCCTGTGTGTATGATGTGTGCCTGTGCTGTGTGTATGTGTGTACTGTGTGTGTGTGTGCTGTGTGCACTGTGTGCATGTGCTGTGTGTGTGTGCTGTGTATATGATATATTCTGTGTGTGTGCATGCTGTGTGTATGATGTGTGCTGTGTGCGTGTGTGTGCTGTGTGTATGATGTGTACTGTGTGTGTGTATGATGTGTGTGTGTGTGTGTGTGTGTGTGTGTGTGTGTGTGTGTGAGCTATGTGCTGGAAAGTGACTTGCATACAGCTTTCTTCTGGACTTGTTTTCAAGCTCAAGTCACTTTCATCTGCACCTATCTGCAGATCCTGGAGAGGCAGGAACATTGGCTTTTCTATTTAATGTGGGATGGTGGCAGCCCCCAGAGTTCCCCCTATGCTAATGGCTCAGGAGCAGTGCAGTGCAAAGTGCAGTCTGTTAGAGGCAGGGCTGGAGTGCTTCAGTAGAGAACTCTGTGTCCTGTCGTAGCATAGGTGTCACTTACTGGGAGTAGATGCTAGTAGAGGGCTGGGGTAGGTCTTTCAATGTCCCACGCATTTTATCACAACGTGTCACAAGTGACAGTTTCCAACACCAGGGTACACATTTTGGGAATGTCCATCAGGACCAGAACATGTGCCTTATAGCACAGCCAGATGATGACAGGTGGCCATTCTGGAGTCTGCATGACATCCCAGTGTGATGGGGACATTTAGGCCAGAACTGGAGAGATACAATCCTGAATGCCATAATCTAAGATAATGAATCCAAAAGTCAAAATCTCAAATGTCTACAATCCAGAAATATCACAATCCTCAAAACATAGTTCTGGAGAAAACAATTTGAAGTTATTTAAGTGACACATTTAAGGACTGACATTTGAAGAGGAGATGCATCTTCACACATTGAAATGACAGTAACTATTTTCCAAGTGTGTCACTCAGATGTGTTTGTGATAACTGCACAGATGTAACTGTTAGAAGCACATTTACTGTATGCATAAAGGAGTTGGACAAAAAATGAAATACATATGTATATCAGTATGTTGCTAATTGTGCACTCAGCTTTTATAAAAAGCTTTTATGTGGTCCTCTGAAATAGCTGAAGTGCCCTGATAAAATGCATCAAACCCATGGGCCATCTCTGCACATGCAGGACTCCATGGAGCCAAAGTCTGGGCAAGTTTTTTCTCTCTCTCCCAAATGCACAAAAAGGATACAATTTATTAAGTTTTTTTTACATTTCTTATGTATATTCACAGTGTTTGCACACACAGAGCCATCGTTGTGTGACAACATACTTTTGTGGCATCAAATGTGCAAAGAAAATGATTTAAAAGTCTTTCACAGTATTCTTCCAGTATTAGAAATGTGTAAAGTAAAATACAGACCACAGCGAATTATAAAAATGAATGCTGACAAAACAGTGGAAACAGAGATTAAGAAGAGTAAAGAAAATCTGACATGAAAGAGTGTGTGGCTGGGTGTGGTGTTGCACGCTTTGATCCCGCCCAGCATCCCGCGGGCTGGGGGGAGGGGGGCAGAGGCAGGCAGATCTCTGTGAGTTTGAGGGCAGCTTGAGCTCCAGGACATCCAGGGCAACATAGACAGACCCTGTCTCAAAACAAGCATTGTTACAAGGATAGGCTCTGGGCAATTGTAAGAAGTTGTTAAGAGCTGGCCAACTTCCAGGTTCAGCCATCTTCGGAGCCTTGCATTCTGCCTTCCATCATTCTGATCGACACTTCCTGCAGAGCATACTGGAGTTCTTTTCCTATGTGCCTCTCTCCTTTGAAATCCTGTAATGGTTCCCATATGCACCAAAGAAACTTGTGTTTCATACTCCCATCTGTGCCAGGCATCTGCACATGGCCACATTTGGCTGTGAAGCCACCACTCAGCGCATGCTAGAACACAGACCAGAGCTGGAGGAGCTATACTGATCAGACAGTAACACCCTTCCCCTTCGGTGGCTGCTTCAGGCAAGTGTCATGGTGACTTACATAAAGTTCCTGGAATTTCATCAGCTGTTAGGAACAGCGGTGCAGACAAATGAAGTTTCTGTCATGTTCCAGAGATGACCAATCCCATCCTTAGATCCAGCTTTCTACCCTCATATTCTTCTCTTCTAAGGAGTTGTAGTCTTTAGCATTCCTGGTGTCAGTGTTTTAAGGTTTTTGGATCATGTCTTGGAGGGCGTATTTGGCAGAGGCTGGGGATCCTTGATTGGCTGAGTTTGTTTCCCAACTTGTGGGAGTGGGAATGGAGACTTGAAACAGCACTTAAAATACAATGTTTCTTGTGTAAGAGTAACATCGTTGGCATTGTCTGTATCAGGAAAACCTGTGGTTACACCTGTGCAGGTCAGAGGCCAACGTGCAGGTCTCTCTTTCCACTGCAAGGGTCTGGGGTCAACAGAGGTTGCCAGGCACCTGTGGCAAGTGCATTTACACATGAAGACATCTTGTCACATTGGAAGCCTAGCCAGCAAAATACTCTTTGAGAGGACAGAGGCCTGGGCCATGCCACTTACAGTCCCTGTCTTGCCTGCCATTTCCCGGCATCACGTTACTTCAGCAACCCGAACTTTGACCTAAAGCACTTTGACCACCTTCTCCTCACAAGACAGTCAGCGCAGCTTTTAGACCTAGCATAGGATATTGTCTTGAAGGAAGTTTGAAAGTTAAACACAAATCTTTACTATCTGACAGCTATGTTATAAAAAGAATGACTGAATAAAGTCAGTCCTGAACTTCTACTTTATCCTTAAATTAAACTTTAAAAAGAAAAGGATTAGCAGTTATTATTAGATTCTTACATTTAAAATTATGAACTTTAATATATAAACTTTGAGGTTTTCCCAATTGGTTTTATTACTTCCTCTGTCTGTTCATTTTCCTGCACTGTCTATCAACCGTTTCCTATTCTTTGGGAGTTTTCCTTAATTTTTGTTTGCATTATAATGTCACATGTCTTTTATTTTAAATTATATTCATTTCATTTCTCATATATAGCAAGAACACACTATAATAAGTTCACATCAATACTTTTCACTTTCAGAATAACTTTGTCTTTTGAAATGTTTGCCTTCTAGGAATCATCAAAGACTTCAGCGTCTGTTTGGAGGAAACATTTGCCTTTTGCTTTGCATTTTTTTACACATACTATGATAAGGTTTTCTTTTTGTCACTAAGAAAGCTGCTTTAGAGAGGAAGGATTTGTTTGTCTCAGTTGCAGGAGTGTTTGTTCCCAGCCCGTTGGCTCTGTTGCTTCTGGGCAGCTGTAGTGTTGTGAAGAGTTTGCCTCATGGCTGTCTGGTGGCAGAGGGACCAAGAGGAAGACATGGGGACAACGCATACAGACAAACCATGACATTCACATTAGACATCTAAGCAGTGCTATCCATGTAGATGTTTGGGGGGGGGTATAATATGGTTGGGTACTCTAGATAGGGAGTGGATAGAAAACAGAATAAATGAATTTTCAAGTAATACAGAAATGTACAAAGGAGCTAAAAGTCAGTACTGATCTCAGGACTTGGTGATGATCATAGCCCATCAAGATGTATGCACAATAAGATGCACACACAACAAGATGCATACACAACAAGATGTGCAAGACACATTTTGAAGTAATATAAGCACTTAGTCTTTATTTAGCAATACAGTATGAATATATTCATTTACATAATCATTTCCACACAGTACTTTTGTGGGTGTGCATAATTTACCTAATGACAATCCTACTGACATGTGCTTAATTATCTTGAGATTTTTATATACCCAGTAGTGCTATAGATACTGCTATAAATACAACTTTAATTTTTTTGTTTGGTGGAAGTACACATTGCTTTTTTTGTTTTTTTGTAGGTGTGGTGGTCTGAATAAGAATGGCCCAATAGGTTCATATATTTGAATGCTTAGTCACCAGGAAGTAGAACTGTTTGAAAAGATTAGAAGGATTAGGAGTTGTAGCCTTGTTCTAGGAAGTATGTTACTCAGGGTGGGCTTTGAGGTTTCAAAAGCCCATGCCAGGCCCAGGGTCTCATTCTGTGTCTCTGTCTCTGTCTCTCTCTGTCTCTCTCTGTCTCTCTCTGTCTCTCTCTCTCTCTCTCTCTCTCTCTCTCTCTCTCTCTCTCTCTCT
>JADRCD010201523.1:0-19054 GCA_019843815.1 Montemys delectorum
AGAAAGAAAATGCCTCCAAATAACCAACTATAGGCAAGCCTGTAAAGCAATTTCTTAATTAGTGTTTGATGGAGAATGGCTCAGTCCATCATGGATGGTGCTATGTTCAGGCTGCAGATCCTTGATTCTATAAGAATACTGCTTGAAGTCATGAGAAACAAGCCTGTTAGCAGCACTCCTTCATTCCTCTGTATAAGTTCCTGTTTCCAGGTTCCTGTCCTTTGAGTTTTTTGAGATCATTGTCCTTCAATGATGAATTGAGAAGTGGAAGCAGATGCCAAAAAATTACTTTCCTCCATACCTTACATTTGATTATGGTGTTTCATGATAGCAATAGTAGCCCTAGCAAAGACAGATATTGAAGATTCTATTCCCATTTATGTGTCTACACACCATTCTGGGCATCACTAGCTGCCTCATCATGCTTAAACATGGGATGCTAAATGGTGATACGTTCATGGCATATATGCTGGATAAAGATTTATTGCTCCTCACTCTTATTTGTGACCAAGGGAATTAGAACAGCTTCCTTCACAACCTCAGATTTTTGCCTCATCTGTTGTGACTCAATCTCTCCTGCTCTATAACGCATTTCCTAGAAGACAAACACCCTACAACATTAACTATAACCATAAAATTAAAAAATATTCAAATTACCAAACAAAAATAAAACAAAACTTTAAATGTGTAAAGTATGATGCTATTGTAAAACAGTTTTGTCATTTTATATAGGAGATCACTGGGTTGCTTGGGAAGTCTAGCTATATTTAACAAGACACGTATGATTGATTATATCTTAGGTATTGTTCTTTTTTTTTAAGGAGTAATAAAATGGTTTATAAGTATTGACAGAAATAGAAATGAGTATGTTACAAAAAGAAAATATTTCAAATGATAGATTGACTTTTAGAACAACAATTAAGCAAGCTGATTTATTTTCTGATGATTGATTAAAAACTAAATTAAAATCTATAGTTTTATTGAATTTTAAGAAATCTACTCCAAAAAAAGAAATGTACCAGTTTATTTTAAATTTAATATGAGTCTTCCATTAGCAATTCTTTCCATTGTAGACTCTAGAAAATTCCATATCTTTTACATTTAACAGTTTTAGTCAATTATATTTTTAAAGTAATACACAGGCATATCAATGGCTTATAGTACAGGGAAGCATAATTTGATAGATATGCACACTTTTTTTCCTTTGGAAAAAATTCATTCTTTATATTCTAATTATGTTTTGGCCCCTTCTCAGATCCTCCTGGATCCTTACTGACCTCTCCTCACCCTCAACTATGGCTCTTTCTTTCTCAAAAAGGGAAAACAACAACAACAACAACAAAAATCCAACCAAACAAAAATAAAACCCCACAAGAAGCACAAACACACACACACACACACACACACACACACACCACCACCACCACCACCACCACCACCACCACCACCAAACTATAAAAACACAAAGTTGGAAACCATAAGATACAGTCAAAAGTGCCCTAATATGCAATATAATATGGTCTACAAAAATAGTACTGAAATTTTCTGTATTTTGGCCATGAAGTATTGGGCATGTACTTTCCCTGAAGTATGTGAGTCCACAGAAATTTCTTTGCAAGTAGGTATCAAAGTTGCGCAGCTTCTTAGTTAGGAATAGAAGCCCATGTCTTTTTTCCAATTCCAATGCTGGTACCACTTTTTGCTTAAACATTTAAGGGCCCTGGTGTGCTGCCACAGTTTCTGTGGGTTTGCGTTTGTATCACTCCAGATTTCCCATGTAGAACTGCAGGTTTCAACATCTCTCATTTTCTGCACATGGCTCAGTGTGGGTATCTACCTTAGTTCCCATTCATCACAAGAGGAAGCTTCATTGATGATGGCTGAGCAAGACATTGATCTATGAGTACAGAAGGATGTCATTAGGAGTCAGTTTATTAGTATGGTCCTTTAACAGAACAATTGTATTTGGATTTCCTCTAGATCCATGGCCTATTTATCAGGTCCCTGGCTACCTGAACAATGTCAAGCATGAGCCTTTGCTCATGGTGTGAGCATTGAAGTCAATCAGAGAGTGGTTGGTTACTTCCCCAATGCTTGTTCCATGGTCACATCATCTTAATTGCAGGCATGTCACTGTTGTATAGAGAATGGTTTGTAGGTGACTTTACGGTTGCCCTTCTCCCTTGTTATCATACAGAGTACCTTCCAGGATCGCAGATGCTAATCAGGGGAGATGAAAGCACCAGCTCCATGTGTATAGTAGAGGACTGCAAATTCGATCATCAATAGGAGGAAAGGACCTCGGCCTTGTGAAGGTTCTGTGCCCCAGTGTAGGGGAATGCCAGGGCCAATAAGTGGGAGAGGGTGGGGTGGCAGGCATGGGGAGGGGGGAGGCAAAAGGAGTTTGTTCTTGTTTTTGTTTGTTTGTTTGTTTGTTTTTTGGAGGGGAACCTGGGAAAGGGAAAATTTACATGTAAATAAAGAAAATATCTAATTAAAAAAAAAAAAAAGAAAGCACTAGCTCCTCTTCTCTGTGTTCAATATAAGTAATTTCTTCAGCAATAGGGCCTTACCATCACTTTGAGGAGAATAACTAATAATCTTAGCAATATTCTGATATTTTTGAGGGTATCCATTGGGCCCCTTTGGCCAACAACTGAACTGGCTATAACCCATTTCTAGTACTGGGGGTTTGGCTTGGAGACATAAGATATCTAATTGGTATGGTGACTCAATTTAGATCGCTTCCATGTATGTATATATTTTAGGATGCTTCAAAAGTAGAATTTAGACTATATAAAATCCACAGGTTTTATATTTTTGAATCCTTAAACACATTATATTATTTAAATTAATACACATAAAAATAGCTTACAGTGACAGGGAATGTGTGATACACTTGATATATATGCACAACTTAAATATATCCTTTATACTCCTTCAAATTAGTTTTCTCAAATCACTGGCTCTCTCATTAATGAATTGAATAAAAATTTTCAAATTATTCCTATTTACATAAGAATTGTGTTGTTAGCATTTTTAGAATTACATTTGACACATGGTTGCTCTTGTGAGATCAGATTCAAGGAGCAAAAGCCAGAATGAAAAATACCTTTGATACAGAACTCTGAATGTTATCTGTGTATGAGACTCTTTCATAATCATAACCAAACTGATACTTGCAAAATATTCTTTAGGCACTTAGAAATGTTTTAGAAATAAATTTTGAGCAACTTAGTTTCTTAAAATGTAATTACATTAGGAATCCAAAGATTTAGGGGAAATGTTGATACAGAATTATGGGCAGGGAACTTTCTGTGTAACATCTCAACTGCTTTGTGTGGGAGCTGTGTCAGAAGGCAAGCAACATGGAGTCCCTTGAGATAGAACACAAGAAAAGAATAAAATGTTTTTCATCACCACAATTCAAAGTGTTATGTCAAGCACTTGCATACTGTTAGTAATTATTGCTTTAGAAGTAAGCAAGGTTGTGACTGAAGCCTCTTACAGAAAAATACCTTTATAAAATAGATCATGAGAAAAGAGCTTACAAGTTTTAAAATGTGTGTAATTATTTGAAAGCAGAGACCATTTTCACTACACAGGACAGCACAATTCTCACATTGTAAGGTATAATATAAATTCTGAAATTATGTTTTGGTAAACTGGTATTCATGCAAAATATGGGTTTAGCAGTAAGAATTATAGTAAGAGAAAATTTAGAAGACACTGAGTTTTGAAAATAGCAAGCTGTTATGAAGAATTAAATCAAGAGTAGAATTTTGATAGTGTGATCACAAGCCCTGAACTGCTGGGTCTACTCTTATTTGATGGAACATGAATAAACTATACACTATCTGTTCCTGGCTATCATTAGCTAGAAAATGTGACTTGTTATAGTCATTATGTAAAACAATTAAAGATTGATTTCAGTAATAAATATAAAATATTGAGAAGTATTACTAGAACCAAATGTAGGCTAGTGTACCTGTTACTGTTTTATCATTACATGTACATTGTTTATATAAAAGAAATGGAAAAAGAGATGAAGGATCATTTCAGAAGCAGGTTATGTGTTTGCTTCTGGGGGGAGGAAATTAAGATACAGAAGCACATACACATATATAAGTATGTATATACGTTAATAATCATATGTAGTTTAAACTGAGTTACACATGGGGCAACGATGGCTTACCCAATACCATTAGACTACCTAACAAAAAGACAGTGTCAGGTATAGAAAACTCCCTTTGAGTTGTTCAGGAGGTCCAAAGGGTATTAAAGCAATACAGGCCATTGTGGCTGTCCTCTGTTGCCTCCTAGAATTTGGAGGTAAGACCCTATTTTAAAGAAAAGACACATATTTTGAACAAAGACTTGACTTAGAACAGACCTAGAATCCTCCTTCCTGAATACTAGCTCTCATGTTACAACAAGATACTGATTAAATTGTCAAGGGAGACAAACAGTGAATACTTGTAACAAGGTATAAAGAGAATGTGACATATCTAATTTTCCTACCAGTGAGGAAAGTGCAGGTACTTGCAAAAGACGATTCTGACATGATACAACCTTCATTTACTAAAAACAGTTCCTTTGTGAGAATTGGGAAAGGAAGGTGATGAGGTATCAGAACATATGTTCCTCTTATTTATTTATTTATTTATTTATTTATTTATTTATTTATTTATTGTTCATTCTCGTCAGAAGAATAAGACAGATCCTAGAAAATTGATGCACTTAGAAGCTATTTCCTGCCATTACTTTAAGTGTTCCCCCCACTCTTTATTATCACTGTATTTGAAGTCCCCTCTGCAGGGAATTCCACCCTGGGCTCCAGAAGACATCTGGCAGCAGTGTGGAGTTGGATTTGCCTTATGGACAGTCACCGGGAAGATGTGATAATTCCATTTTCTGTCGAACAGCCGAGTGCATGTTGTTAAATGTCAAGCATTTCCACAAACAGCTGGAAAAATGAAGCCACAAAAAGTCGTGTTTATTACTCTACCGTCTCTTATCCTTTACAGAAACAAGTTTGACCATGTGGTCAGAATATTAATAGCATTTCCATCCAAGGAAAGATTTATTCTGTTGTTTAGCAGTAAAAATGTCTACTTTTTCTTTCTCTCATTTTTCTTCACACTATTTTAACTCAGCAATCATTTGAAGAAGGTTTTCCAAATCTGCCTTCAAACTGAAAGGAAGACAGTTGTCCTAAAGCTAACTCAGGCACAGGATGAATTGTGTGTTCTACAGAAACTGATGAGCAATCTAACAAGACAGTGTAGCTTGAATTGAGTCATCACCAAAGAGAGAATTTAACCAATGTTATGATAATGGGGTATCTCCTAAAATTTGGGAGGTAGACTAAATGGGCCATTTCTAGAAATACCAATGCATCAAGGTCTGTCTTAGCATTGTGATTTTCCTACCAGTCTGTAAGTCTGAACACTGGTCAAAAGGACATTTCTGAATTTTCTTCTGTAAATGCTGTTTCATTTTGGAAAAATACTTCAGGAAGGAGTAGCCCTTGACTAGGAGGATCATAATCACTTTTGAAACAAAAATCTATACATTATAACACTGAGGTCTCAAGAAGTTTATTCCAGTGATAATATCATAGTTGAAGCCAGCTGAAGTTCCCCAATTTATCTCATGTTTTAATTCAGTCAGCTGAATGTGCTAAAATTAGCTAATTTAAGAGCAAGATCACTTGATCAATGTGAACAAAAAGGAAAGTAAAGGGTGAGTAAGCTCAGTAAGTTAGGAAAAGGTGTTTAGGTTGGTCATGGAAACAAAGGGGCAACAAAAGAATAAAGAAAGTAGAGACAACCAGACAGATAAACAGACAGAAGACCTGGAATCTGGATGGAGACACCAGCAGCAACCCAGAAGTCAGCTGTGCTTATTTCATACATCTGCATCAAGCAGGTGGTTGTAATGTGTACAGGTGATAGAAGAGGAGTGCTTGTGCTGTACAGCTGCAAAGGCAGGCAGGCTTAGCTGGTCCTGATGGAGGACTCCTGAGAGGAGTAGTCTCAGACTGCTGTCATTTAGGAGGAAGCAGGAGCAGCTGATCGAAATGAGATGTCAGGTTAAGAACCATTGGGTACCACTGTCCTGTTTTTGACAGAATTCTCGAAAATGAGTTACAGTATTATGAAGCATAAAAATTTGGGGCAGTTGCTAATACATCGTGGTAAAGAGCAGCATGCAAGATTCTTTGAGAGTAAGTGTGATATTTAGACTTTCAGTCTGCCCCTGTAAACATTATGTCTACCCATCACTGTCCTCAAAGTACCTGGCTTTATCCCCTCTTCCTCATGGGAAGTTGTAAAATTAGATTCTTGAGGAGCACTGCAAAGGAATGAGTGACGGGCCAAGTCTGCAAGTTTAAGGAAGCTCTTAGGGTCTGAGAGAATCTCTTTTCTTTAGATGCTATTTTATTTTTTCCAAATCCCTTCACTTTAAGATCATCACCAACAACCAAAATGTTTCAAATGCCATAATGAAATCTAGTGTAGGATAGGATAGTTTAAAATTAAAACAAATTAGTAAAATATATGTGCCCAGCTGTTGTGTGGTCTGCTGCTGAGGCCCTCCCCCTCATGTCTGCATCTTGAGGCAGTCATGAGACAGGGGAAGTAAGGTAGTACTAAACTCTCCCCTTTAAGGTGCTCTGTGGGGCTCTGCTGTGACCACCAACTACCGAAAAGGAAGAAGGAAGAAAAACCAACAAGATGACTAAGAACAATAACAAAATAGAGCAACCAACTCCAACTGAACAGTTATGTGCCAGATAGAACAATCAACATAAACTTGAACTAAATGTAGCTCAATCAGCTATTAAAATACATGTTATTTTTATTTTTATATATTCCATTGAACCAAATGTTCATGCTACATGCTTAACTCTGATATTATTATAAATGTAAACAATATTTTGGATAGTTTAGTTCCTGACACCCCAAATCTTCATTGTTTGGAAGGACAAGCATTCAACATGGAATTTGGCACAGAGTGAAGACCCAGAATGTATTATCTAAAACTCAATTCTCTCTATTCTAGTTCCAGATAGAAAATAATTTTTACTTGGAGATTCCTAAGCTGTTATGTAGAGTGAATGATGGTAACCACATGTTAGTGGAAGTCAACTGTCTTGTGTTAAGAGCATTTGGCATTGCTAGGTCTGAGCCAAGGGTGTCAGGGTGTGCATTATACTGAAGAGGCAACTGCAGCTTCATATTGATCAGATTTGTTTCTCTCCTTGAGGAGATGTTGCAGGAACAAAATAATTGCCTTCTTCCCTTGTCATAGTTGACTTCCAGTGAGCCAGGCTTGGGTTCCTGCCAATGGAGTACTGATTGATATGGGAAAAAAAATCTTTATTATAAGTACAGAAAGAGAGAATGAAGTTAAATTCTCTCCCCATCTCATCTCTCCCCATTGAGAAACATTTTTAGGCACATTTCTTTTTCTTTTTCAAAAAGATAGCTAACAGGTAAAAATGTTTGGGCTGTAATGAAATTATATATATATATACACATATATATGTGAATACATATATATACATATATACACAAACATATATATGTGTGTGTAACAAAATTTCATATAAAATATATACATGTATTTACATATTATATAAATTATATATCATGTATAATATATAAAATATATATATAGACATATATATATGAGAAGAGACAAAAATTGTTTGTTAGCGTGTATGCACATGTATACATGTGACTATAGGTGACAAAAGTATCCACAATTACAGGCAGTTGAATGCTCAGCTCCTTTGAAAGCGCAGGATGAACTTTGAACCTCTGAGCTGTCTTTCAAATCCTCATGAAAGAGATACTTTAAGGCAACTATTCTTAGCCTATGAGTCATGACCCTTTTGAGGGGTGAATGGCCCTTTCACTGGTGTCCCATTTCAGATATCCTTCATATCAAATATTCCCATTATAATTCATAACAGTAAAAATATTGCACTTGTGAGGTAGCATTGAAAATAACTTTATGGTTGAGGGTCACCACAACATGAAGTACTGTATTAAAGGTCTGCAGCATTAGGAAGGTTGAGGAGTATTGTGATGTAAGAATTTTCCTTAAAGGCATCTGCTCCACTTAGCTCCCAGTCCCATCACCTGAATAAATCCTGCTACTTTGCTGTGGATATCTCAAAGATTTCACCAATCCTCTCATCATGTTCCTATATTTTGCCTAGTGCTGAAAGTCTATTTGTAATGATTTTCTAAAATAATCCTTCAAATGTTACTGTTTATAGAATATCCTCTTTGTCCTGCCACTCTTCTTGTTTCCTATAAACACTGCCCCTAGATCAAACCGGCACCTCCAACTCTCCCTGACTATAGCCATGACCTGGAATTTCTTTCATATTTACAAAACTAAGACTACTGAGATGTCCTTCAACACATTTTAAACTCTTTCTTTTCACTGACATTGAAAAAGTTTTTGAACAATTGTTTTCTTTTGAGCTACACATGTATGTGCATTTTCACACCTCATTGTATTAAAATGTTTCATAGGAAGCAACAATCATTTCTTCAAATGAATGTGCCTGTCTTTTGTATCTTGGAAGTTCCTCTTACTCTAAACATAATATTCTAAATTTTGGATTTACCCATATATTTAAGTAGTTCATTACTAAGCTCTGTATGAAGCAGATTCTATTGAAAATGATGGTGATGTGTGTGTGTAAGTGTTTGTGTATGTCTGCATACATCGGTGTGTGCAAGCTTATGTATGTGTGTGTGCTCAAAGGCAGGCAGATAAATAATACTGGGGTTTATTTGTTTTTCCAAAAATGTTTACATCTTACCTAATCTAGGTAGTTTCATTTCTCAATTGTTAAATGCAACATTTGATACTTGATATGAAGAACATAGATGCTAACTAAAATTCTTCTGCTATTAAAGAGAAACAGGTCCAATGAGATGAAGTGATTCATACCCAATTGTTCATTTTCCAGATGTCTGTTCTGAAAGATTTCCAAAGAACTCACTCTTAGCTATGATTTGATAAATTTAAGCAAAGTTATGTATTTGTAGTTTCAGTGAATGCCTGTGCAGGGAGACACAGCAAGACAGACCAAGAGAAGGGACTACTCATGCGGGTCTCATTTTGCCTTGGATTAGATTGGTACATTATAAATGTTATAATTAGTGCTGACATTGAAGTTGTGTAGTGGATGTTCTTGTCTTAATTTTAATGAAAACTTTAATCTTATTAAGATTAAGTAACTTGCCTGCAGTCACCTCTAGCAAATGACAGAGGTAAATTCCAAATACAGATTTGTCAGGCTCCAAACACCATGCTCATAAAAATCTTAGAGCATTGAAATAGTTGACCTATCACAGGGATGAGAAGAGATAATTAATTTTTTGATCCAGCTTTAGAAAATTTCATTAATGGGTAAAGAAAAACTTTAAACTAACCTTTGAAAATGATTTTTAACCTGTTTTATCTAACCTCACATGTAGCTGGTTTTATCATCTATTTATACATTTCTTGACTCACAAATCTCTTCTAAGGGCCTATTTTGAGGCAGCTGTTGTTCTCAATGCTGCTGGGATGCATTCAAAAAGAAAACAAGAAAGTCCCTTCCCTCACAGTACTGGCCAAACAGGAGGTAAACACAAATCACAATTAATTGTTGAATATTATAGCTACAACATGCCAAATCATAAGTGCATGTAAGCCTAGGTAAAAGAGGATAATCATGGTGTAATGAGACATGATACAGGTTCCAAATTAAAATGCCAGATTAAGAGAATTCTCTTAGTAGGAAAAACTGAAATCAAGGTATGTATCCACAGTGGAGGACCAAAAGGGAGCTAAACATGAAGAGAAGAAATCTGGGAGAAGTGTAAGGAGATTCTAAGAAACTGCTGAACAGTGAAATTCATCACAGATCATCCCTGGGTATCTCCTTTGTCCTCCACAATCATGCATTGCATCAACTTTTGTCCTGTCAAGCTTTTGGTGAGGAAATAAATCATAACATATAATGCCATTATTCCTCATAGCGTCAAGCACAAAACTGAATTTTTAACAAATAGAGAATGTGTCGCTCCAAGTGTCAGATGACAGTATAATGGTCGATTTCCTGAATACCAATTTGATCTCGGATTCCTCTTTCCCTGGATTCTACTAGTTGTTTTCTTGGTATTAGTGTCCTGTTAATTCCCAGTGGTAGAATATTCCCATAAGTATTATGGAGCTCCACCTAGAACCAATGAAAGATCTGAACCACCAGGCTTTCTAATGTTACATATTTTATTCAAATACTTACAGAAAAGTCTTCAAATTTGAGTTCCTGAAATGTCTAAGCTCATCAAGCTTGAGTCTTAAAGTGTATTTAATGCTGATGTTCTGTCCTTGGATTTTCAATCTAATTAAACAATTTCTTTTCAAAAGCATTCTTCTATTGCATGTTAGGATTTGTTATTGTGTCCTTAATGTTTTCAGTTTAATAAAGAATATGATAATTTCTCCATCACGATCATGATCACTGAAAAATCTGAAATGAGCCCTGTTGATTGACATTCCCAAGTAAACAAAAGTTTAAACCTTGGCCAGAATTGCTCCATGATTACATGTGGAAGAAAATTGCATGCACGCGTACACACGCGCGCACACACACACACACACACACACACACACACACATGCTCACATTCACATGCACATACTTTTCTCTCTTCTCATATACATATATATCTGTATGTTTACATATATTATATATCAAATTTCATATAACATAATTTGTATATAATATTTACTTAAATGTATATATTTTACATGTAATTCTGATATATAATATGTATATATATAACACTATCTGTTATCTATCTTTTCAACAAAAAACAGAATGTGCCTAGAACTCTTCATACCCATTATTTATTATCTCAACTATGTGCTCTGTGATGTTGAGCTTTTAGCATCCAGACTTCTCTTTAATCTTTCTTTCTGGAACTATACCTTTAAACTCTGTTTCTTCAGTAATGACCATCTTAATTTAAGCACGGTCACGAATATGACCATCCTCAATGTGCTTTACTTTTGGAATATGTCAAGGTTCCAAGAATGCAGTCCCAAAGCATCTTTTGTTTGAAGAGCACATTGTTTCAGAAATTATTCTTGTGCTCCATGAATATTGTAAAGCTATGTATGTTCTTTAACTCAGTCTCTACTATCATTTTTTTCCCTAGGTGATCATTCAGTATCAGCTATAACATATGATCAGGCTCTGAAAGAAGGAAATCCATGATTATCCAGGAAGTTGCTCTACATGTATGTGTTTAGAGTCATATTGGGAGATTTAAAAATCACATTAACCCTGATGGGAAGATGGAGCACAAGTGTAAAGGAATAGCACAGTTTCAGTTTTGGAGTCAGCATTGGCATGTTCGTTATTCATACCACAGGAAGCAATGACTTCATGGAGTTTCCTGGATCAAGTTGAAAGATTTTGGTTCCAGTCTGGAATTTTAAAGCTAAGTAAAAACCCTAGAATGATGATCAGGTTAATAGTAATTAATAATAACCCTTTTTGCCAGAGATCCTATTTTCTTCAATATGTCTTGAACAAGATTACCAGAATAGTATATCTAAAACATCATTATGATTGCAAATTAGTCTCTTACTTAATATTATTAAAAGCAATTTCGTATCTAGTTCATAAAAGCCAGACTTATGTATATGGGATATGTTCTTTCTGGACCTGACTTCTGCTTATTTTTTCCTCATTGCCTCATCTCTTGACACTCTATGCTCATACAACTTTTAAATCTCTAATTACATTTGATGCATAGTGTACCTTCTCTCACTACACATAATTTTTTCAAATACATATATATTTGGCCTTTAGTGTTCTACTAAGCAGAACTGCTAAATTCCTACAACAATATCCTAAACATATCTTAGAATAGTTAATTTATCAAAGTGCCTTATATTCCCTTTGGGGCTTTTGAGTTTTTCCTCTTATTACAATGCTTCAACTGTATTGGCAAATCTATTTCTCTCATTGCATATGACATTAGGTTATGTTAGGGTATCAAGTTACACTGCATTGACTTATATATTATATTGTTGTCATTTGAATGAGGAATGCCTTCTACAACTCATATATTTGAGCAATTAGTCCCCAGTTTGTGACACAGCTTGAGGAGATTATAGACCATTAGGAAAGAGAACTGCAAGCCAAAGTAAACCCATTCTTACCTAGGTTGCTTTTTGCTAGCAGACTCTCTCAAAGTAACACCAAAGTCACTGATACAGTAAGATATTATAGTCCATGATTAGAAGGATTTCATCTTTCCTTCAGGATGGTTAAGATTAGTGTTAGGGTTAGGGGTGTGGTTATGGTTAGTAATGTAATATGCAATCAATACTTACAGTTCAAAAAACTATAGTTTCTCTAGCTCCTTCATTGGGGACCCTGTGCTCAGTCCAATGGATGGGTGTGCGCATCCATTTCTGTATTTGTCAGGCACTGTCAGAGCCTCTCAGGAGACAGGAGTGAAAGGGGTTTGCAGCTCCATAGCAGGAACTACAATATAAACTAACCAGTACCCCTAGAGCTCCCAGGGACTAAACCACCAATCAAAGAGTATACATGGTGGGACTCATGGCTCCACCTGCATATGTAGTAGAGGATGGCCTAGTCAGTCATCAATGGGAGGAGAGGCCCTTGGTCCTGTGAAGATTCTATGCCTCAGTCTAGGGGAATACCAGAGCCAGGAAGAGGGAGAGGGTGGGTTGGTGAGCTGGGGGACAAGGAAGAATAGGGGTTCTTTTTTGGAGGGCAAGCCAGGAAAAGGGAGAACATTGGAAATGTAAATAAAGAAAAAATCTAATAAAAAACCTGTAGTTTCAAACTATTGAGGAAATCTACTTCTGTGCTGAACATGTACTGGTTTTTTATTGTCATTTTTTTTAATTCTCCTCTCAAATATTACATGTGGATCATCATTTTTTCTCCCTCCTCTCCTAGGCCTTCCCTCACAACTCTCCACTCCCTTAGGTCCACTCCTCTCTGGTTACCTTCAGAAAACTGTAGGCATCCCAGGGAGATATTTCTTATTGTGAGGTTTTTTTTTTAAAGAGATATAGTATAATAACTATCTTTGTAGTATTTGTATTTCATTTTGAACAATAGCTAATGACAAAGTAAATGGAGAGATGTGTCTATAAGTGGATTTTCAGGTTTTAAGAACTTCTACACCTAGTTCTTATGCATGCTCAGGGGCAATTATTCAAGAATTAAAGTAGTATATAGATAATTGTATAATGTTAAATATTTAGTTATGCAGAATATGCTTTTAAAACATCTAAATATTCCTGTGATTTGCCAATTGGATAACTAGAAAAATACATACTTGTTCCAAAATACAACGCAAGTTCTATCCATTTTCCAGAGAGTCATTTACCTAAAGATATCTAGATAAAATAACCTGTCATGTTGATGGAATTTGTTTCATTTTTATTACATCAAATCATTAAATGGTTCCTCC
This sequence comes from Montemys delectorum, assembly GCA_019843815.1. Taxonomy (NCBI): domain Eukaryota; kingdom Metazoa; phylum Chordata; class Mammalia; order Rodentia; family Muridae; genus Montemys; species Montemys delectorum. Next base: position 13,544 of record JADRCD010201523.1, read on the forward strand.
ATGCTTCCAGGAAATCCTGCTTAATTGCTCTAGTGAATTCACTGGCTCACACTGCAGACTGGTGGTCTGTATCCTCCTTTGTATCTCAACCCTTGTAGATCTTGTAACATCTACTGATGTCCTTCATTCTAATTTAAATGAGAACATAGACTTTCATATTAAAAATCCCATGTCTGTACCTCTTCTCCACATTCTCCATTTTTTCTCTTATTCATCTCTAGAATGCTTACAGATTCCAATATTCCACTGGGTAAATTACTAGTTTATGTTGGTTGCCGCCATCCTAACCTACATGGTGCTAGAAGGCAAGCTCACTGAGGACAAGATCCTTCCTGTGTTTTGCTCACTTCTGGGCCTCCTCCGCCAAGCCACACCCATGGAAAACATCCAAATCCTTGATAACATAAAATTATGAATACTCCCATTGACAGGTATGAAACTTTTCAATTTCTGAAACTGCACCAAGATTATGTCCATTCTACCTTAATAGGTTAACTACTTATTTTAATGTCTAAGATCTACTTTCATTCCTATGATCCCAATATGAGGCCATTATGCATGATGATACCATTTATTCTTTATACAACAGTGTGTTGATGAAAGATCAAAGGATAATTGAAATGCATCTATCCAGAGGAAAGGACGTTTACTGAATAATTGCAATAGGCAAAATTAATAGCTATAATTAATTTTTTATAATCTTTCATATACTCAAGAACTTTTATGTAAAATTATTATAACAACTTCCATCATATAACAAATAACTACCCTTGATTCTACATTCTCTTTCGGCTATTGTTCCACATTTATGTGGTCCTTCAAAAGAAATCTTCCAGAAGGTGACATCACATTCATGCAGATGAACAAGTTACATTGTAGTAAAAGTCAATCTTACAATATTAAGTAGTAAAGAGTTTAGGTGTGAGCTATAGGTTCATAGAGTTTACAATTTCACTTTCACTAATGAAAGAGGAGAACCTCAAGAATCAGATTGAGTGTGTTTCCTAAGAAATGATGGCTAGTACTTTGGCTTATATTGCATTCACCAAATCCTGTCACATGATAATGTCAAGGCCCATGGGGACAAAGAATTTAAATCATCATTTTGTCCAAGAAAGCTGAAACTTATTGAACTATTCAGAGGAATATTTCCTATATTACATTAGTTTATATTCTCTCAGTCTGTTATCTACTATAACCAAACTTTTTAACTTTTAGACTGGATCTGCATCTTTTTTTGTTGATCCTCTCTTTTTTAATTTTTCAGTGACTGATTAATTTTTGATTCAGGATCTAACTCAAAAAGTGTTTTCCTGACACTCCTAGAATTTGCTTTGTAGGTAGGCTAAGGCAGTCTCAAACTCAAGATCTTCCTTCCTCTGCCTTCAAGAGCAGAACTAATAGGGTGCACCATGATTCCCATCCTGCAGCAATTTTGTAAATTAACTTTAGTGAATTTTACTTGTTACAAACTATTATAGTGTTTGACATATTTAAGGTTTAGTACAGTTGACACAGTTTCTGTCTGCAATTTGTTTAATTCAATGTGCGACTATTGCTCAGAAAATCAGTCTGCCTAGGTAATTTGTTGTCTCACTAAGAAGTGATTCTCACACATTGCAGAGAGAAAGAAAACATTGTTCATCATCACATTTCCTACCAGCTCACATTCCTGAAGTGCTGGCTATTTTTATGTCCACTTGACACAACTATAGTTATCTGGAAGAAGGGAACCTCAATTGAGCAAATGCCTTCATAAAATCTGGCTCTAGGGCATTTTCTTAATTAGTGATTGAAGGGGGAGGGCCTAGACTCTTGTGGATGGTGCCACTCCTGGGTTGGTGGTCCAGAGTTCTATAAAAAAGCAGGCTGAGCAAGCCAGAAAGCAGCAATTCTCCGTGACCTCCACATTATCTCCTGCCTCCAGGTCCCTGACTCGTTTGAATCTCTGTCCTGACTTCCTCCTTCAGTGATTAATTTTGATACCAAAGTATAAGCCAGCTATTTCCTCTCTTCCCCAAGTTGATTTTGTCATGGTGTTTCATCACAGCAAAAGAAAGCATAATTGAAGCATCTCTTCACATAAGAGTTCATGTTTCTTCTTCTAACACAATTGGAAGTATGCAGGTCTTCACTTCTTATACTAATGGTAGCTCCTGCTTAGTCTTTCTACCAATAATCAACTGCTCCAGCAGTCTCCAATAAGAAGCCTACTTTAAAATAAGATATCTTTGTCCTTTTATTGAAGAAATTGAGCTTTTACTATGTCGTGTATTATTTGACTTGAAAGAATAAAACCCAACACTACCATTTCTATTAGTTCTTGAAAAATCAAAAGATAGATGTAAGAGTTTAATAGTCTTGGAATTAATGAAAGATAAATCAGCAAATATATTTTTATGGATAACAAAATAATTTCTAGATTTTATCCCAATGTACTTCCTAATATTTTGTAAATACAACTTCCCAATATCTTACAATTCTTTAATGAGCTCTGTCTCAGATGGAAGAGAATAAACAGGAATTTAGTTTTCTGTAGATAACAAAATCTAGGTAGACACCTAGAAGATTGCCCATGCCTTGGAGTTCTTCATACTCTTGTGTAAGAGGGTTCTGTTTTTTTCCCAAGTAAAGAGAACTTGAGAAGCTAGGAAAAGAAAGTAACTTTCTGGTAAATTGGGCTCTCCCCACCAACACATACACCTGAGCACATGAAATAGGAGAATGGATATTTTCTCTCTAATAATGGAGAAAATGAAACAAACAACAGTAGGATAATTTCAAATGGTCTTCTATAAATTCTTTTACCAGAGAGACACAAACACAGAGACATAGAGAAAGGCTGGAGAGAATTGAATCCCATTGCCCATATCACTTAGGTCATAAATGCCTTTAAATTATAGTTCCAGTGTCTCTGTTGTCCTCTTAGGCACTAGCAAACATGTGGTACACAAATTTATATTTATATATATATGTTTATGTACATACAAATATATATAAATAAATAACTGAAATCACAGTAATTGGGATACACTCAAGATATCTAATTTTAGTGTTTTATTCTGAGTTTTTGATTTAAAATTTAACGAACAATAATTCATTAATTGTATAAATCATCTCATATAGTAAACAATCCTGTAGATAAGTGCCTATGTGTGTGTTCATAGGTTTATGCAACAATCACAATTTAACTTCAATTTAACTTTAGCATTTCTTCCTCTAAAAGGAAATCCCAGTTGTCTGACCTGTATCACAAAGTAATCACTGGTAGATTTGCCTATTCTAAGCTTGTACTCTAAGTGTATATTTTGTTGCTTCCATTTGATACTTTAATGCTGTTAGGGATCAATCATGTGGTAGCAAGTAACAGTTTTCCCTTTTTCTACATCATATAATATTCCATTGGATGCTTATACTATATTTTATTTACAAAATTCACCAGCTTATGATATTTTTTTTTACTACTTATTAGGTATTATGAATAGCACTATTATGAATGTACATTTTAAGTTCTCATATAGATAACATATTTTTAATCTATTTTAAAAAATGAATTTATTTATTTAAGTTTTGTATGATCGTTTTTTCTGCATGTGTATCTATTCACCATGCATGTGACTGATGCCCATAAAAATCATAAGGTGGCATTGGACTCCTTGGAACTGGTGTTTTGAATGGTTGTGAGCCAGCATGTTGGTAAGAGCCTATTTATTTACTGTGTAAAACAGCACAGCAAGTACTATTAAACCACTAGGCCATCTCTCCCACCTCCATTGGCTTTGCTCTTGAGAGAATATGTGTGTGTGTGTGTGTGTGTGTGTGTGTGTGTGAGTGTGCTTTTCTATGACAAAAGTTGATATTGTTTCTATTTTAAAATTTTTCCATATTTTGTTTTTATTCACAATGTATCCCAATCACAGCCCTTCCCTCCTCTCCTCCCAGTTCTGTCCTTGAAAATCCCTCTCCCATTGCCCCCTTCCCCTGAGGAGAAGGGAAAATCACCCCCTTGTTTCCTACCCTACCTCCCACCTGAGACATCTAGTCCCAGTAGGATTAAGCACCTTCTGTCCCATTGAGACCCAACCATGCAGTCCAGATAGAGGAAGGTTATCCAATGGCAGGCAACAGAGCCAAAGACAGCTTTCCACCCTCCACATCGCCCCCCCAGCCACTCCAATTGTTAGGAGACCCATATGAAGGCCAAACTGCACATCTGCTACAAATGTAAGGGGTTCAATGCCTACATGCTCTTTGGTTAGTGGTTCCATCTTTGTGAACCCAGGTTAGTTGACCCTGTAGTTCTTCTTGTAGTGTCCTTGTCCTTGACCCCTCCAGCTTGCTCAGTTCTATCTCTCACTCTTCCATAAGACTCCTGAATTCAACCTGATGTTTAACTGCAGGTCTCTACATGTTTAGATCAGATGCTGGATGAAGCTTCTCAGGAGACAATTATGGTAGGCTCCTGTCTACCAGCAGAGCAAAGTACCTTGTGTTTTCATGGTGATTATCATTTTACTTCAACACTGGAGGTACCTAAGGGTTGTGATCTTTTTAGTGGATGACATTTGCTCATCCCTGGGCTTATGGTTGTCATTTTTCTAAGGACCAGGAATACTGAGCATCTTTTCATGTACTTTGTGAATATTTTGGAAGAAATATTCATACAACTTCTTTACCCATATTAAAGTCTTTAGCGTTTCATGACTGAATGTTAAGTATTCTATACATACATAGAGCACAGTTCGTTCATCACACAAAATTATACAAACTTTTCCACAATCTGAAATTGAGTCCTGCATGTTCTTAATAGTATTATTTGCAGCACAGACTACTTTGATTTTATTTAATCTGATTTATTTTCCACTTGTCTTTGTGCCATTAGTGTTATAAGAATGTGTGTGTATGTGTGTGTGTGCGTGTGCATGTGCGTGTGCGTGTGCATGTGTGTGTGTGTGTGTGTGTGTGTGTGTGTGTGAATGTGTGAATGTGTGGGTCCTTTTAACATTCCTAGTCCTTTGAACATCCATATGAACCAAGTCCTTGCATGGGCCAAGGATTGGTCTGACTGGAGCATAGAAGGAAGGAAGAAATTACAGACCTATAGAGACACAGAACATTTTGTTTGGGGTAGAATGGGTTTTCTTATGGAGAAGCTTCAGCACCCTGGAAGCCTAGCATGTTTATTAGATTGAACAAATTGAACAAATAGGTGGACTTACTGTATACAACTAAATCAAAACAGGCAGGAGGTTTGTGTGTCGTTCTTCCTGTATTCCAAACTTCTGGGCTAATAACCACTTATCAGAGAATGCATACCATGTGTGTTCTTTTGTGATTGTGTTACCTCACTCAGGATGGTACTCTCCAGATCCATCCATTTCCCTAAGAATTTCATAAATTCATTGTTTTTAATAGCTGAATAGTACTCCATTGTGTAGAGATGTACCACAGTTTCTGTATCCATTCCTCTGTTGAGGGACATCTGGGTTGTTTCCAGTTTCTGGCTATTAA
>JADRCD010201523.1:19454-32322 GCA_019843815.1 Montemys delectorum
ATCCATTTCCCTAAGAATTTCATAAATTCATTGTTTTTAATAGCTGAATAGTACTCCATTGTGTAGAGATGTACCACAGTTTCTGTATCCATTCCTCTGTTGAGGGACATCTGGGTTGTTTCCAGTTTCTGGCTATTATAAATAAGGCTGCTATGAACATGGTGGAGCATGTGTCCTTATTACATGATGGATCATCTTCTGAGTATATGCCCAGGAGTGATATGGCTGGGTCCTCTGGTATAACTATGTCCAATTTCCGGAGGAACCGCCACACTGATTTCCAGAGTGGTTGTACCAGTTTGCAATCCCACCAGCAGTGAAGGAGTGTTCCTCTTTCTCCACAACCTCTCCAGCATCTGCTGTCACCTGAGTCTTTTATCCTAGCCAATCTCACTGGTGTGAGGTGGAATCTCAGAGTTGTTTTGATTTGCATTTCCCTGATGACTAAGGATGTTGAACATTTCTTTAGGTGTTTCTCAGCCATTTGGAGTTCATCAGTAGAGAATTCTTTGTTTAGCTCCATGCCCCATTTTTAAATAGGGTTATTTGGTTCTCTTGAGACTGATTTCTTGAGTTCTTTGTATACATTGGATATTAACCCTCTATCAGATATAGGGTTGATAAAGATCTTTTCCCAATTTGTTGGTTGACATTTTGTCCTATTGACAGTGTCTTTTGCCTTACAGAAGCTTTGCAACTTTATGAGGTCCCATTTGTCAATTCTTGATCTTAGAGCAGAAGCTATTGGGGTTCTCTTCAGGAAATTTTCCCCTGTGCCTATTTGTTCGAGGTTCTTCCCCACTTTACTTTCTATTAGTTTCAATGTATCTGGTTTGATGTGGAGGTCCCTGATCCACTTGGACTTGAGCTTTGTACAAGGAGAAAGGAATGGGTCAATTTGCATTTTTCTACATGTTGACCGCCAGGTGAGCCAGCACCATCTGTTGAAAATGCTGTCTTTTTTCCATTGTATGGTTTTAGCTCCTTTGTCAAAGATCAAGTGACCATAGGTGCATGGGTTTATTTCTGGGTCTTCAATTCTGTTCCATTGATCTACCTGTCTGTCACTGTACCAATACCATGTAGTTTTTATCACAATTGTTCTGTAGTACAGCTTAAGGTCCGGGATTGTGATTCCACCAGAGGTTCCTTTCTTGTTGAGAATAGTTTTGGCTATCCTAGGTCTTTTGTTATTCCAGATGAATTTGCAAATTGTTCTTTCTAAGACTGTGAAGAATTGAGTTGGAATTTTGATGGGGATTGCATTAAATCTGTAGATTGCCTTCGCGACACACAAACCACAAGAAACCTAAGAAGAAGGAAGACCAAAAGGTGGACATTTCATTCCTTCTTAAAAAGGGAATCAAATACCCACAGAAGGAGTGGCAGAGATTAACTATGGAGCAGAGACTGAAGGAAGGACAAGCATATAGCTGTCTCCTGAGAGGCTCTGACAATACCTGACTAATACAGATGTAGAGGCTCACAGCCATTCATTGAACTGAGTACATGGTCCCCAATGAAGGAGTTAGAGAAAGGTTCTATGGAGCTGAAGGGTTTGCAGCCCCTTAGGATAAATAACAATATGAACTAACTAGTACCTTCAGAGCTCCCAGGGACTAAACCATCAACCAAGGAGCACACATGGTGGGACTAATGGCTCCAGTAGCATATATATAGCGAAGGATGGTCTAGTTGGTCATCAATGGGAGGAGAGGCCCTTGGTCCTGTGAAGGTTCTATGCCTCAATGTAGGGGAATGCCAGGAGAGGGTGGGTTGGTGAGCAGGGGGAGGGGAAAGGGAACAGGATGGAATATATCATTCGACATGTAAATACAGAAAATATCTAATAATAAATAAATAAATAGTGCAAAAAATTATTTATACACTGAATTTTGTTTTCTGAAAAAAAAAATCATTTTGGTTATTCTCATAATGAAAAGTGTTATCTTTTCTTTTACAAGACCATGCCCCAGGGTACGTGTGTGTGTGTGTGTGTGTGTGTGTGTGTGTGTGTCTGTGTGTGTGTGTAAGTAATACTTGTTATGTGGGATGCTATCATTTTAGCATGTCTTTACACTTAAGTGTTAAAAAAAAATCCTTTTTGTCACAAATTAAGCAAGCATCCCCTGTATGGTTTAGCACATTTCCATCTTATCTTTATCACATTAAAAATCATTGTGAACATTCCAGCATCTAAAATTTAAATGGTGCTGAAATGCACTTAAATGACCATAGTGAAACTTTTCTCAATTTGCTTAAAAGATCTGGCTGAATAAGCTGTGCAGCCATTGTTCATTGTTCACGGTTCACAGCTACTGTGTGGAGGATCCTCCCCTTTTTATGTTAAGACACTTTTGAACTTTACACAAAATATGAAATTGATAGGACTTTCAGAGGTCCAAATAATTAGTTTTTAAGGTTAATTTCTTCTTAAGATTAGAATTACCTGCAAGTTAATGTTCCCTAAATTCAGCCTGCTTTTGCAAAGTACATTGAGAATAATTTGGGAAACGTGAGTCTTTTGTTGTCACCTCTTTATCTAGAGTGACCATCGCTACCAAGAAATCAGTTTTCAGAAGTATTAAATTATTGAAAGGTGTTGCCAAGAAATTAGCAGGTGGACTTGGCTTACTTCAATTTACTAGAACATAGGGACACAGGTGTGATTTCAGGAAATTAAAGAAGCTTAATAAAATGAAGGAAAGTGAACAGGGCTTCAGCAAGGAGAAAGGAGTCAGTTATAGGACAGGACATATACTTGTAAAATGAGGTAAGGACTCAGGCCAAATGTTGGGTTGTGCACTGGGAGTCATCGATAATGGTTAAAGAGTTGTTTCTGTAAGCTGTGGTGTCCTGCTCTGCTCCAGGTGCATAGGTTGAAACCCCATTTTTCCTGTGACTGTATTTGGACATGAGGTCTTTGAGGAGGTAATTACTGTTAAATTAAGTTCAAAGGTGGGACCATAGAAAACAGAGTTGAAGTTCTTTTAAAAAAGAAAAAGACATCTGAGCTCTGTAGTGTTCTACGTGTTCCTGTTCTGTCTTTCTGCTGAGCACCCAAAGACAAAGGCAGTGAAAGGAACTGCAAGACTTATCTACAACCTGAATAAAACTTCTACTAGAGGCTGAATATGCACTTGTTTTGAAGGAGCTAAAGGGGATAGAAACCCCACAGAAAGAACAACAATATCAACTAACTGGACCCTCCTCCCCTCCCCCCAGAGCTTTCAGGAGCTAAACCACCAACCAAAGAATATACAGGGATGGGTCCATGGCTCCAGCTACATATGTAACAGAGAATTGCCCTATCTGGCATCAATGGGAAGGGAGGCCTTGGTCCTATATAGGCTTGATGGCCCAGCATAGGGGCATGCTAGAGTAGTGAGGCAAGAGGGGCTGGGGTGGGGAGCATCCTCATAGAGGCAAAGGGGAAGTGGAGGTGGGATGGAGGATTTGTGCAGGGAAGAACAGGAAGGAGGACAAAACTTGAAATGTAAATAAATAAAATAACCAACAATTAAAAAAAGCAAAGCTAACAAGCGTAGGAATAAAAACTCTAAAATCCAAGAAAAGCTAGTCATATGTTATGTAAATATATTGGATAGAACATAAGAGATTAAATGAGACCAATGGTCAATACTTAGTACCATGGCTGACTTAAATAGCATCTGCGTAAAGTTCTAAAAGTAAACATATGTATTTCATCTTCGAATAATGAAATTTAGGGAAACTGGCAATTGGTGCTTCCTCAGATGACATTAGACAGATGTGAGGTTCTGCGATAGAGACAAATCTGTGTAGAAAATGGGCACAGACTTCAGATGGAAAAATTTTGACAACCAAGACAGCTTGCTGTGTGAATGTAGCCGTATGCCTTTACTCCAAGAAAGAGTTAACACGAAGATTTGTACAAGGCGAGACATCCGATGAAACACTCTTTGCTTTGGGATCCTAGCCAGAAATAAGAGGATTTATCTTGTAAGTTTTGAGGTTTACAGAGGACGTTGTCACAAGCATCTAAACAAAGGGAGCAGGGGCAATTTGAGATCATTTTAGATGTTAATTTGATTCCTTCCTTCCACCTGTTTGTCCAGTAAGCACATAAGAAGACCGCCCTGTGAAGATGAAGAAGTGGACCTTCCCAACACTCAGGATCTACATGCTTATTGACCTTGCACTGCCCCATGCTATGACCATGAGAACTGGATGCTGTTTAAGCACAGACAAATGCAGCAATATTCTTGTTATAGAAGCCAAACTGACTACAACAATATGTTTCGGAGTATTGACAGAAATTATGTCACATAAGCTGTAAGATAGAATATGAATGAAATCCATTGGCTAGAATGGAGATCAACAAACTGCTTTTGTAGGTCTGTTTAATCTCCTCACCTTATTACACTTTTTATTCTGGTTCTCACTACAATTAGTGCATCTTTGGAACCCCTTGAACTAGTACCTGAGTATTATGAGGAACATTCTAAGCTTGAAAGCATCTCAAATATATTTAAAGCAAAAGTGCTCTCCATAAAACTGAGCTAATTTACTACATAGGCAGCATACAATCAGTTGGTGAAAACATTTTAGTTCTACAAACACAAAATGAAAAGAACATATGTTATAATTATTTTTATGACCTACACCCATCTACCATTATTAACAATCAGTCACAACATAGTATCCTTGTGCATAGCTAGATAATCTCTACCTTTGGCAATAATACATGTTACCTTAACCTCCAGGAGGCAAGATTTTTGTCATGAAGAGGATCCTTCCTAGCAGGGCAATGAGTACAAAGAGTTTGTGGTGAGAGCATCATCATGAGGTTACCTGAGTCTTCTGTGACACCAATGTGCTTAAGGAAGGGAAATTGGAATTTTTATGAAGTAACTCCTTTTTGATCCTGTCATTTAAAGCCAGAAAGATAAAATGACCCCTGTACTCCCCAAATCTCACCTCGGATACCTGCAGAGTTTTACTGCTTCATAAAACTACAATAAAGTCCTACTACTTAAAAAAGATCCCTCGCTCCATCCCACAGTGTTTACAGTCTTTGATCATTTTAGAAAGGAGAGTTGGAGAGCTGCCAGAATCAGGCAACTAGCAGGCTTTTGTCCTCTCCCAGCTATTACAAAAATTTTTTTTGCATAAAAGGAAGAAAAGAATAGCGCCCCAAACTAGGTACTTCCAAACTGTGTAAACGTTGTGATTTAATTTGCTAATTTCCAAATTTGTCATGGAAAATAAAAAAGCTACCTGGGAGCTATAAGCCTGGAGATAAATCTTATTGTTAGTATTCAAGCCTGTGAGCTCACGTCTTGCGATTACATCTGCTCATTACATGTGGCATTGCTTCTGCATATTCTATGAGGAAAACACAGCATGATGCAATGTTGATGACTAACAGCCAAGGATAACTCAGGATTATTTCATGGCCTCACTGAGAGGGGTTGTTTAGGGTGGGGGTGATGGTAGGCATGTGATCTCTGGTGACAGAAATCTTTTGGTAGGGGAGTGGTAAGTTCAAGAAGTTGCCTGGGTTACATAGAAAATCGTTTCTCAACAACATCTGGATGGCTTTAAAGCCATTTGGAGTATATGGTGGTAGCTTTTTATTGCTAAGGACTTTATAATAACTGCACATGTCATAAGGTCAAGAATACCATGAAAGACTTTTTTTTGGAAGTGAACATTGTCAAAATAAGCATGGGTTCTCACTCTTTCCAAGTAAGCAGATTACGTTTGGTGTTCTAAGGTCAGTGTCAGTAAACACTCTCTTTGAGGAAAGGAATAAGAAGATTTTGCTTTTGCTTTTGTCTTTGTCTTTGCTTTTGTTTTGTTTATTTGTTTGTTTTTGTGTGTTTGTTTGTCCTAGCAGCTCTACTATGACTATCTGGGGCTTTGCTAAGGCTGAATATATGTAAGGGAAAATTATGATCATTTCAACTAAGATACATTTGGAAGCAAAGTATGCAATAAATAATGTTTAAAGTGCATTTTAAATTATTTTATTGCTCCCATTAGGTTTGAATGTTCTTGAATAAGATGATGCTAAGGCATATGGCTTCTGGTGTATTTTTTCCATACTTTATTGCTGTAAAAACACACTTTACTTGTCTCCAAACTTGCACATATTTTAATTTGCCCTGTTTAATCATTTTTTTTTCCATCAAGATTTCCTCATCTTATTCAGCTTGATGATGTAATCCCATTTTCATCGTCTTTCAACATTTGTTGACTGCTTTCTCCTACCATGGTAGGTGCATAATGCCAGGAAGAGTCATCAGCACATTACTTTAATCCTCAGAGGAAGGATTATAAATAAAATAATGCTTGGTAGCTACCAAATTTGCAGGACATGGGTAAAGCTGAATCACTGCTTGAAAGTCAAAGCTATTCTTCCTTCATGGCTGTGCCTGTTCATACCTGTTATTATGAATGAAGCCTTGGAGAAGATGGTCTTATTTCTGAAATTATGAAATTCACTGTACAACTATCCATATGATCAAGATCCAGAACAATGATATCACCAAGTGCTACAGAGATGTGGAATTGGGGAGGAGTTCCTCCAATTGTATATGGGATGAAATTTAGTCCAACACTTTGAAGGACAATAAGCAGTTTCATAAATATCTAGATGTACTCATATCACAGCCTCAACATATGCATCCCTGAATTTTTTTCTAAATGAGCTAAAATTTATTTTCTCATAAAAACTCACACAAGGATGTCTGTAGTGACACCTTAATGCAGCCACACTTGTTAGTGACCATGAGATCGTTCGTCACATTAATGGATAGATGACATGTGGCATCTTCACACGATGTAATGTTATACTTATCATGGAGAGAGTAGTGAGCCAGGTGTGGTGTTACATACCTTCAGTATTATCTCACTGTGACAAATGCAGGCAGACCTCTATAAGTTTGAGACCAACTTGGTCCACATAGGAAGTAGCAGAACAGACAAACCACACCCTGTACAAAAACAAAAACAAAAAATTATATCAAGTTAAAATAAAAAGGCATAGAAGAAACAAGTTTATAAAGTAATATAAACTAATATAAAGCAATTAACAAGAAGTATGCATTATCAAATTTCAATTATTCAGCCCCTAATTAAATCTGTTCTTTTATAGGGATTGCCTTGCTAATGTTTTCTCTTCCCAGGAATAGAACAGTGACTGAGACAAATGTTTTTCAGAACTTCACTGTAAGTAGATTAATAGATTATAGAAAAATTTAGATGTACAAGAAAGTATACACATAAATTAATAATTATCAGGTAAAATATGTCCTATGATATGGTAATAAATTAGTAGTATGATGGTTTCAAGAAGCATTTTAGCTGGGTGTGGTGGTTCACAGTGTTAACTCCAGCAAGTGAACATCTATGAGCTAGAAACCAGTCATTATCATACAAGCTGATTTGTCTGAAGGATAAAGAGACAAGCTGAACTGAAATAAGCAACGACAAGCCAGGTTGTCTGAAAGTGGCTCAGGCAGTTCCCTGATTTGGCAACAAAACCAATTTTGAGTAATTCTGGTTACCAATAAGTAATATATTCCTCTTAGTAACCCAGTAAAACTCATTGGTTCACTAAGTTGAATTTATGGCATATCTTTTTTTTGATCTGTCATTGTCTTTATGTCTCTCCAGGAAGAGTGTCACATCAGACATTTATATACAGCTAGTAAGGTATTTATGGGAGGGAGAGAGATACTGTCTCCATCTTTTATAGTGTTTGTCTTATTGCAGTCAGACATGGGCACAGAGCCTTGTGTCAGCAGTGGTGTGTGTCATGTGAGATTCTATCCTGCCTCTCTTAAGTGAAAGTGTGGTTCTGTGCTTACTGTTGCCCATTCTTGGGCCTTTCAGAGACTTTGTGAGTTACCCAATGATTCCAATTCAGGCACAACCAAGAAAACATATGAATGTGACCCCAAGCTGGGTCTGCTCATGTAGTCTGTAAGAATAGCACTAGTGGTCAGGGATCTCAGTTACTCACCACAGTGGCTTAAGTAAGAATGAGAGTGTGGAGATGGAGAGAGAAAATGAGGTCATGATTACTTAAAGCTGGCCTGTTTTACATGCTATCTGACATGAGTTGGACCAATAAGCATGATGAGGGAATGGATGAGTGGTGATACAGAGTGCTCAGGAAACTGGACCTCAGTGACAGCAGTGAGACTCATTGTTGACCTGATAATGTGTAGACACAGTGGTCCAGCCAGTGTCTGTTGTACTTACCTAGCTGGAATGGTCCTGGGCTGAGTGACCAGCTTTCTGGCAGTGAGAGAATGGTACTGATAGAAGGCGATTATGGATACTCCCTTGTCTGGGTTGATGCTTTGTCTATACAACCAAGCTAGGGCTAGACATTTGAGGACAGAACAGCGTAAGATGTCTGAATCAGTAACCAGGATTGTCTGATGTGCTAGCTGTGAGACATGAGATGGCTCTGGAGTAATCACCTGGTTGGGTTGGTATTCATGTTGTAGGAGCTGAGCTAGGCTTGAGGATGAGGAGAGTGTGTGGAAGAGAGGATCTAGAAAATTCACCAAGTTGATTTGGTGTGGAAGCTATGAGACTTGATGTAGGCTTGGGATTGTGAGGACACCATGGATGGTCAAGGTTCTTGGGAAGTCACTAGACTGGGCTAGTGTGCCAACCTCAAAACCCAAATATACCCGAGTGTAAAATCCATGAAGATATGGGGCTCTGCAGCAGTCACGTGGCTGGGTTGGTGCACAGGCTGCAAGGACTGAGGGTAGGCCTCTGAATGGGAGGTTGTGTAATAACTGGCATGGGCTCCCCTCTCACGAGGAAGGAGGCTGCTGTAATTGTAGTAATATTGAAAACAGAGATACCCCATAAAAATACCAGAAAGCAAGGAAGTCCACTAATCCTTAAGAAAGGGGTTTTAGAGGGTTTACCTAGCAAACACTCATCCCCAAGGAATGCATGCTTCCAGGAGACATCCCTCGGGAGAGCAGATCTCCCCCACCTCACCTGGGTGTCACAGGGGTCTTATCCTAACTGGGAAGAGAAAGGTCAATAGAAACTAAAGATAATCTGTAACCAGCTCATGTTGTAAAATGCAATTAGCCCATGTTGTAAGCTATATAAAAACTTAAAGCTTTGTTTCCTCTGGGTCACTCTGTCCCCGATTACAGAGTGACCCTGGTATACCAGTTTCAATTAATAAATTAACCTCATGCTTTTGCAGCGGTCTCCTTGGTCTCCTTCCTGATTCTTCGAGAGTAGGGGAACCCACTCCAGTTAAAACATAATCACACGAGGTTGATTTTTTTATCCGTATCTGGCATACCAGGGTCAACTCTGTAATCAGGACCAGAGCAACCCCCAGGAAACAAAGTCTTAAGTTTTTATATCATTTTCAGAACTGACTTTTACAGCTTACAACGTGGGCTGGTTACACTTTACACTTTACAACATGGGCTAGTTACATTTTATCTTGTTCATTATTCTTTATTTCTATTGACCTTTCTCCTCCAGGTTAAGATAAAAGACACCTGTGACTTTAGGAGGGGTGGGGGAGATCAGCTCCCTGGGGATGTCTCTTGGAAATGAGCATTCCTTGGGGATGGGTATTTGCTCAGTTCTCTTAAAATCCCTTTTTGTTTTAAGGATTAGTGGACCTCCTTGCTTTCTGGCATTTGTTTGCTCTGTAAACTCCTATAAACCCTTTTAACTTAGGGATTAGTGGACCTCTTTGCTTTCTGGCATTTTTTTTTTTTTTTTTTTTTTTTTTGGAATATCCCCATTTGGCTCAATTTCCACAGTTGGAGGTACAGGCCTGGAAGCAGAATTCCATGTTTATACACACCTTGAAAGATTAAAATCTGGTATTTCTATATGTGAGAACATAAGCAAAGTTTGTCTATTTTTGTGTTATTGGTTACCTCAGGAAAATTGATTATTTCTAGATACATATGTACATCTGAATATTTCATGATTTCATTTTCTTTGACAGCTGATTAATATTTCATTGTATAAAAATACTATTTATCAGATGATGGGCACATAGTGGGTTTCCATTCCATGGTTATTGTAAATAGAGGAATGATATACATGTATAAGAAGAAGTATCTCTGTAGTAGAATGTAGTGTCTGAATTTTATTGCCCAAGAATAGTACATAAGGATCATATGGTACATGCATTACAGCTTTTTGAGGAATGTACATACTTATTTCCATAGTGACTTTGGCAGTCAAACTAACAGTGAATGAGTATTCCCCTTTGTTTACATCCATACTAAAATTTTGTTGTCATGTAACTTATTTATTTATTTTAGCTATTTTTATTGAGGAAAGAAAAAACTTCAAAATAGATTTAATTTGTATTTCCCTGGTAGCCAAGGACATTGACTATTTTAAAAGATCTTTTAAGGATTTATGTAGTTTTCTTTTGATAACTCTTTCTCTAGTTCCATGCCCTAATTAAAAATTCAGTTGTTTACTTTCTTGATATTCATTTCCCTTTATTTTTGGTACACTCCAAGTATTGACCTGTTGTTAAAAGTAGGACTGTTAAAGACATTTTCTGATTCTGTGGACTGCTTGTATGCAAGTAGAGTGTCAGAAATGGTCCTACTTCAGCTAAGACTATGTGAAACTGTCCCACAGTTTCAGTTTCACAAACTGGGTTCTCTCTCAGTCGAAAGGAGAAAAAGACCTGAAACACAACGTTGGAGAACAACAGAATGCAAACCCAATCAAGGCTTCCAACTTTACTTTTGGGGTTCAGGATTTATATATACACGAGAAAGCGAAGCTGGATCTCTAGGTTACAATGATATTTGCATGACATAAACAATGCGGGAGGAGTCATGAAAGAGTCAGGAAGAAGTATAGGGGAAGCCAGGCTGCTGGGCATGCCCTCTCTCTTGAGGGCAGCGGCTCAGGGAGTCCCACAGGTCTCTGTTGCACCTGGAGAAGTTGGAGGCGCAGCCCCGTGGTTTGTTTACATTCAACAATGTCCTCAGCCAGCAGACTTGTCAGCCACACAGGCATACTTCCTCCGGAATCCTTGAAGGCGGAACCCAATGTAGTGGGCCTTTGTTTTAGGCACAGCAGTTAGAGCAAGGCAGGAAATTTTCTGAAATATAATAATAATGTCTATCTTTCCAATTATTAAAAATAATTAGCATTCTGTATATGGATTTAAACACAGATTAAAAGAACTAAAAAGTGTGCTTGTGTGTCTGCATATAATATGTTTTTTTGCTTTTGAATGTGGGAAGAGAAAATTCATCCCAAATTCTTTTAAATATATACTCATTAAGTGGCAACTGGGTTATGACAGAGAGTTCAAACCTTGTGATGTTATGGAAAACGTTGCATGATGAATCTTTCTTCCCACTCTACTTCCTAGTCATGTTTACACAAGTTCTATTTGCCAATTCCCTTATTCTGTTGCTAGGGGTAGAAAGCAGGCCCTTGGAAACCCCAGCTACGATGAATTCTACCTCTGATCTACATTGGCAGTATAGAACAGTTCATGTGTTCTACCTTGAACAAAATGGTATCATACTGTGAAGACACTATCCTTCCCAGAGCGCACAGTGTGCTGCATGTGCGAGGCCTTTGGATTGACACTTCAGAGTGTGTTAAGAGGCCTTTCCAAAAGATCGACTTTTTAAAATTTCAATACATTTGGTTATTTGTTAGTTTCATGCAGTCCTCTAGATTCTACAAATGGAGGTATTGTAGTCAGATTTAATTGCAGAAGATAGCTACAACTAGAAATTAACTCACTACAACACTCAGACATGGAAAGAACAATTGTGGGAAAACAACTCTCGCAATGATGATTTCAACAAAATGGCCTGAAAGTTGTTTGGATCCTTTCTATTAAGCCATCCTAACTAAAACCCTCCTTCAGCTTTCCTAAAAGTGAAGCATTCTATAGAGTGAAACCTGCTTATCAGGCACATTCTGCACACTTATTGTTGTATTTTAAAATGAGCTTCTTCTTCACTTTCAAATGAATTGAAAACAACAACCATCAGATGAGGTCATCCCAGCAGGAAGCCAAATTAACTCAAAATATAGCCTCAAATGGTACATGAACCAGAACTCATAATCAGCCTCCCCAGGGTACTGCATCCCATTCCTGCATTAAAATGTGTTAATGTGATCTTCCATCTTCTTCAATTCTGTTGCTCCTTTAACCAGTATTTTATGTCTTTCATGTATAAATATTTAGATACATGCATATGATTTAGATAATAACCTATGAATTGGCTATTCTCAATTTCAGATCTACAGATACTTAGCTACTTGTTTAGAAACAACTGCTTTTGCTTAAGTTGTATTGATATCGACTTTTAAATTTGCCACTTTACATATTGCATTTTCAAAGAGTAGGTTAAGCAAGAAAGAATGAGAGAAAAGAGAAAGAGAGAGAGAGAGAGAGAGAGAGAGAGAGAGAGAGAGAGAGAGAGAATGTCTAATTATACAGCAGATGCCAGAAGTGGTATGTATTCACCAAAACTGCATGGGTCATTCATTAAAATCTCAGTTTTAATTAGCAAACACCTGTTTTCTGTTTGATTTTACACTGATATCTACTGTCTGCAATTTGCTTTCCTCGGTAAGCAATTAGCTAGCCCTGACAGTAACGGTTAATCTAATTAGTCCAGAGGTGCCCTGGGAGGTAGCTAGCGATCGACTTGCAGAGATTACAGATACAAGTGATCACAGCTTCATTCACATGGATAGATAACATGTGCACACAGTTATTGTTAGGCATCACCTTGGTCTTGGCCTTTCCTTTTGGACCAGGTTTGGGAGAATGGAAGGAAGGAAGGAAGGAAGGAAGGAAGGAAGGAAGGAAGGG
>JADRCD010201523.1:37139-55603 GCA_019843815.1 Montemys delectorum
GAGAAACCCTGTCTAAAAAACAAAAAACAAAATAAAACAAAACAAAACAAAAAAGACACCACTTTTAAAAATCTAGATATGAATATTAGAATAAATGGGAGTCCAGCATAGACTTAGTTTGGAAAGAAATCAGCAAAATAATCACTAACTAGTATGAGAAGGAAGAAGAGGAAGAGGAGGAGGAAGAGGAGGAGGAAGAGGAGGAGGACGAGGAGAAGAAAGAGTTATGGAGGAAACTACTTGGCACCAGGAAAGAATTGGAATGGGTAAAGCAATGAGGTTGAGGTTCAATCCACAGGCTGGAGTTAAAAGTTTGATATAACAAAGAAGGTGTGTGAGAAAGGACAAATTCATGGGAGAAGAGTTCCTGAATGGATGCAGGCAAGGAGGCACTTTTGGTAATACTGCCAAACAGTGAGGAGAGACTAACTCTCCAGTCCAGCTAGGGCTCTTTCTCACAAACTGAGTGGTATATGAGTTCATATTTTCTCTTGCCTCATTTTTTAAAAAGATGAGTCAGTTGTTGAAATATTCAAATGTTTAATATGATAGAAGAGAATGTAGGAAATGGGGTAGAAAGGATTGGTGCAAAAAAGACTTTCTGAACAGGACATAGTTGGCAAGGCATTAATTACTATGTGGAAACTCATGAAGCTGAAAAAGTTTCTGTACAACAAAGAATACCATCATTCTGGCAAGGTGGTACCCTACAAAATGAGAAGAAAGAAAAAAACTTCACCAGTCATATATACTTCTGACAGAAGACTGTTATCTAGTTCATGTAAAGATCTAAATAGAAGGAAAGAAACTAAAAAACAAGGAAACAGCTTAATTTAAAAATGGGATCCAGAACTAAGCAGAGATTTCTCAAAACATGAAACACAAATGGCTAAGAAACACTTAAAGGGATGTTCAGCACCCTTAGATGTGAAGGAAATACAAATTAAAACTATTTTAAGATTTGATCTTATCTCAGTTAAAATAGAGATCAATCAAAACCAAATGTTTTATCCTCAGGAGGATGCAAAAATAAAGGAATACTTATTCATTGCTGGTAGGGTTGCAAATGTATACAGCTGCTATAAAAATCAGTATGGTGTTTCCCTGGGAAGATAGAAATTGATCTACATCAAGAGCCAGCTCTATCATTCTTGAGTACGTACTCAAAGGACTTTACATCCTACCACAGAGATACTTGTTCATCCATATTCCTTGCTGCTCCACTCATAACAGCCAGAAACTGGAAACAGCCTAGTTTAGTTCTGTCCAACAACAGAAGAGTGAATAAGGAAGTTGGAGTACATTTACCCAATGGAATAGTATTCAACTGTTAAGAAAAAAAATAAAATGAACACAGGATAATGGATGGAGTTAGAAAAAAAATTAGGTGAGGAAACCTAGACTCCACCCCCTAAAACATCATGTCTTCTTATGTTTGTGGATATTAATTTTTAAGCTTTTGATATATGTGCTATATAATCTATGGTACAATCTGAATAACCATGGTGATGAGGTACCCAGTAAGGACAAGGGAAGTGGACAGTTTCTTCCCAGAAAGGGGAAATAGAATACCTTGTTATCAATCATGGAGAGTTGAGCCTATGCCTTCCTAGAAGCTTCACTTTAACTATTGACTAACATTATTGCTACTAAAAGGCACTCTACAAGCTATCAGAGGATATAATTAGTTATCAATATCACCCAGATTCAAGTCTTGCAACTTATAATGATAACCTTACACATATTCCATGTCTGTAAGTTATGCAGGTGCAATAGTAGCACAAATGTTATGGGAGTAGCCAACCACTTTTTTATTGGTGGGACAACCCCTTCTTTGTACATTTCACCTTTAAGTGGGAAAGTGATTCAACTCAAACCTGTGAATTCATCTTCTTGGTTATAGCCTGATAATGGGTCATAATACTTACTTAGGTTATTAATAAACTATTACCAAAAATGTAATGTTTTACTAGCTTCTGTGCTTATTCATAGATGAGAAACACAGAAGATAAAATGTGTTTACTTTCAATTGATATGTGACTAACAATTTACTTGTTCTTAATTCACTAATGTGAAGACAATAATAGATATTTGGGACACAAATATCATCTCATAGCTACCCTTTGTTAGCACAAAATACTAATGGCATTTCTTTTTTTTAATTTTATTTTTTAACTTTTATTGCATTATGATGAGAAAAGTTACATGTTTCAATTTATCTGAATTTGTTAACATTTAAAAACATATTTTTCTCTGTGGCCTAAGAATAAAGCCACTCACTCAATTCAAATAGTTTTGACCATAGCAGGAAGTCTGTATCCAAAAATTATGCCTACAGTTCATTCCTTGGCGCAGCAGAACTGTCAACTCTCAGCTTAGCTACAATGGAGGTAAAATCCCTTGGTGATGTGAGGGTCATTGAAGTACAGCCTTATTACAATGAAATCCAATGTTTAAAAGTTGTTCTTATTTTGGGCTTGTACCACAGTAAGAACGAAGATTTTAAACTCTACTAAATGCAAAACAAACAAACAAAAAGACTTTATATATTTATGTTCATTTAAGAAAATACTAATAGTGATGTATTATTTTCAAATATTCAGTTAATATGTTTGCAATTATTTAAAATTTATATTGAGAAAAATGTATGTATTTTCAGTATTGCTGTAGACAAGCATCTACATAACACTGTTAAATTGATTGTTGTTTTATATCAAACAACTTTTATAACACTCATTTTTATTATAATATTTTATAAATTTTAGGGAATATGACCAAAAAGATATTATAGGTATTGAAGAGGGGGTCTCTGGAAGGAGTTGGGGTACAAAAAGGAAATAAGAATGTAATTTAATTCTATTTACTTAAAATATGTTTTTAAGTGTTAACAACTTCAGATAAATTGAAATCATGTAACTTTTCTCATCATAATGCAATAAAAGTTTTTATATATATCTTGACTCTTACTATGGTGAAAGCCCAGAACAAGAACAATGTTTAGACATTGGATTTTATTGTAATAAAGCCGTACCTTCAATGACCCTCACATCAGCAAAGAATTTTACCTCCATTGTAGCTAAGCTGAGAGTTGACAGTTCTGCTGTGCCAAGGAATGAACTGTAGGCACAATTTTTAGAAACAGACTTCCTGCTATGGTCAAAATTATTTGACTTGAGGGAGTGACTTTATTCTCAGCCCACAGAGAACAGGCTACATTCATTTAAGAAATGGTGAGTGTATTAAGATAATCTATCCATAAAATCATTCACCAACTGTTTCAATGAACAATGATTCTGCTTGGAGGGTGTCACAGACATTAGGTAGGGGTAAGAATCTGGTTCATTGGCTGTGATAATTTTGAAAACATTCATCTCAGAGAAAGAATAACTTATAAAGTCCTCTTCTTCAAACTTGATACAAGAGCTACAAACTTCAAGCAAAGCATTCAGTCTCACTCTTTGATGATCTCTTTCCTACAAGCCACCTCCCAAGTTAATTGCCTATGTCTCCCTTGTGTATCTAAATACTTTTGAAATATGTAAGCTGTTCTGAACACCATAGTATAGGATAAAAACATAAAATAAACAATACTACTAATAGAGAGGCTGAGATAGGAGAAGCAAGATTTCAAGACCCTTATGTTGTACACAGCAAGACACTGTCGCAAACAAGCTGAAAGTATATATAGATTGTACAATATTGGACCTCTTTCTCCAATTAACAAATTAGAGAGACCATTGGATGACAATCAACCAATTTCTAATTCCTCATATTTTGAGTTTCAATCGATTAGTATATGTTGGTAATATTAATTTTCATATTAAGATATTAAGAAATGGTAATTGTAACATCCTTTTGTTTTTGTTGTAAGAGGTGGAATTAGGTTTGTTTGGATTTGTTGAAAAATTACTTTCTTGCTTCTTATAGGGTGTAGTTTTGCTTCTTATGTTGATGCTTTCCATCTATTATCCTTTGTAGGGTTGGATTTGTGGAAAGATACTGTGTAAATTTTGTTTTGTCATAGAATATCTTGTTTTCTCCATCTATGGTAATTGAGAGTTTTGCTGGGTATAGTAGCCTGGGCTGGCACTTGTGTTCTTGTAGGGGCTATATGACATCTGCCCAGGATCTTCTAGCTTTCATAGTCTCTGGTGAGAAGTCTGCTGTAATTCTGATAGGCCTGCCTTTATATGTTACTTGCCTTTTTTCCCTTACTGCTTTTAAAATTCTTTCGTTGTTTAATGCATTTGGTGTTTTTATTATTATGTGACAGGAAGAATTTCTTTTCTGGTCCAGACTATTTGGAGTTCTGTAGGCTTCTTGTATGTTCATGGGTATCTCTTTCTTTAGATTAGGGAAGTTTTCTTCTATAATTTTGTTGAAGATATTTAGTGGCCCATTATATTGGGAGTCTTCACTCTCTTCTATACCTATTATCCTTAGGTTTGGTCTTCTCCTCTTGTATCCTGGATTTCCTGGATATTCTGGGTTAGGAGCTTTTTGCTTTTTGTATTTTCTTTGACTGTTGTGTCAATGTTTTCTGTGGTGTCTTCTGACCCTGAGATTCACTCTTCTATCTCTTGTATTCTGTTGGTGAAGCTTGCATCAACAACTTCTGATTTCTTTCCTAGTTTTTCTATCTCCAGGGTTGTCTCCTTTTCTGATTTCTTTATTGTTTTTACTTCCATTTTTAAATTCTGGATGGTTTTGCTCATTTCCTTCACCTGTTTGATTGTGTTTTCCTGTAGTTCTTTAAGGGATTTTTGTGTTTCCTCTTTAAGAGCTTCTAGCTCTTTACCTGTGTTCTCCTGTATTTCTTTGAGGGTGCTGTTTATGTCTTTCTTAAAGTTCTGTATCATCATCATGAGAAGTGATTTTATATCTGAATCTTGCTTTTCCAGTGTGATGGTGTGTCCAGGACTTGCTATGGTAGGAGTATTGGGTTCTGATGATGCCAAGTAACTTTTGTTTGTGTTGCTTATATTCTTATGCTTGCCTTCTGCCATCTTGTTATCTCTTGTGCTACCTGCCCTTGCTAAATCTGACTGGATTCTGTCCTTCCTGTGATCCTGGTTGTGTCAGAACTCCTCAGAGTGAAGCTGTCTCTGTGATCCTATGATTCTGGGATCCTGTGACCCTGGGCTTGTTAGAGCACCTGAGAGTGCAGCAGCTTCCTCTGGGTGTTGTGGGACTGGCTGTGAAGCCTGGGCCCAAGGTCTGCTTAGGATACCGGCCCAGAGAGACAGCAAGGAACCTGAGCCACTCTGCTGGAGGAGTTACTGTGTGTCTTGTCCTGCTGGTCCCAGTTACTCCTGGTGTTGGGACAGATGTTGTGTCCTCTTCACCTCTGATCCTGAGAGTGTCAGAGCACCTGGGAGTGGAGCTTCCTCTGGGTGTTTTGAGACTGGCTGTGGAGCTTGTACCCAAGGTCTGTTCAGGGCACTGACTGGCCCAGACAGACCGGAAGGAAACCAAGTCACTGGGCTGGCAGAGTTTCTATATACCTGGTCCCATTGGTCCCAGTTAACTCCTGGTGTTGGGACTGATGTTGTGTCCTCACCTCTGATCCTGGGCATGTTATAGTGTCTAGGAGTGGAGCTTCCTCTGGGTGTTGTGAGACTGGCTATGGAGCTTGTGCCCAAGGCCTGCTCAGGGCACCATCTCACAGAGACTGAAAGGACCATTAATGGCATTTCTAATGACCATTCTGACAATGTTTTCTCCTTTGAGCCATGTTCAAACTTAGTGTGTTCAAGTGGCAATGATCACAGTATCCTCATAGTTTATTATTATTATTATTATTATTATTATTATTATTATTATTATAGTTTTTCAAGATGAGTTTTCTCTGTATAGCCCTGGCTGTCCTGGCACTCATTCTGTAGACCAGGTTGGCTTCAAACTCTGAAATCTGCCTGCCTCTGCCTTCCAAGTACTGTGATTAAAAGCATGCACCACTACTGCCCAGCATCCTGATAGCTCTTAAATACCTACTTATAGACATTGAGAAAATTAAGAATTTGTAATTCTTAATTTCTGTAGAATGTTTTTGCAAAATTTTAAAATATTTTTTATTTAAAATAATTTTAAAATTTTATAGATTTTTTGTGAAATTAATAATTTACAATTATTTATATATGGGACTATATAATTGCTTTTATAGAAACAGTGCCAAAGACTTAGCACATTTGCTAGTGTGTCTGAGTGCTTATTGGATGCTAAATCTTGTCTGTGTGTGTGTGTGTGTGTGTGTGTGTGTGTGTGTGTGTATGTGTGTATATGTGTATGTGTGTATATATATGCATGTGTATATGTGTATCTGTGTGTGTGTAACTTGAAGGTATTTAATTCCTCAATATGTTAAATTCTTTTTGAGCTCATAATCTGCCATGTCTTGTCCAATCCAGATAAATAACCCTTTGTAAGAGTGAGTTTCATTATGTACATTCTACTGTGTTGCTGCAATGTGATGTTTTAGTTCATTGAACAGCTGGATCTGGAAGCAATTTTTCCCACATCCTTCCCAGATAAGACCTGATTATCTTTATATCAAGTGCCTTACAAGTCCTCTAACCCATTCCTCTGTAAAACCTGGATTCCATAGTCAATTTCCGCAAGATTTTTGTAAGCTGTCAAGTTGATAATATTATCTTTTGTATGCTCAGTTGCACTACTCCAGTTGTCTCTGTTAGATGCAGTGAGCATATGCTTTGATTATTTTTATTCCAATCTACTGCTTCTCTGTCACTGTCACTTGTTATTTATTTGTTTATTTTACATTTGCTTCCTATATACTTAAACTCAAGCACTCAAAACTTATAAAAGAAGGATATCGTAGACCATCCTCAGAACTTGTACACAATGTATACCAACTCTGGTGGAAAAAAATTGATTCTAGCTCAGCTTAACATCATCCCACACATTGGATATCACCCAAGAGCCCGTCCATGCTTTCTCAACACTAATTTCTCTCATCTTTTCTCCCTGAATTTGTATTTAATGCTTGGATCCTTCTTGCTTGAATAATAATAATGATAGTGGTTTAACTGAGCTTAATAAGTGTGCAGTTGGCAGAGAAGAGTTCTGACTTCCTCCATCTGAATCATGTTGGCTGTGTTGACTCATGTTTACTACGATGATATTGACTCAATTCCAGTGCTGAGTGCGTTATAACCTTGGAGTACACAATTCCAGTGCTGAGTGCGTTATATCTTGGAGTACACAATTCCAGTGCTGAGTGCATTATATCCTTGGAGTACATGTGTTCATATGTTTAGTGATGAGCACCACATATCCTGCTATGGACCCTAAATATTATTTCTGACAGACTTAAAGTGTCCAGTCCAACTAATAAGCCAGGAAGCAAACCCTATCAGCTTCTTACAAATGGATACTATGTTATAGAGGAAGCCCTTTGCCAAACCGAACATAATGGTTTACATTATTAAGCCTGAAAAACAGAGTGAAATTTTAAATTTGAAATTCTCCTCATTGGCAATCAATGACTCTTGTGTCTTTCACAGAATGTTTCATGAGGTAAATGCTTTATCAATCAAGTGTTTGAGTTGCACACAGAAACCTTGCAGGCTCGTACTCCAAAAACTTTCATCTAATTTAAGGTGGAATTGTACTTTCTATATACAACGGAGGCTAACTACTGACTGCTTGACTTCATGGTTTTAGTTATAGCAGCATCTACCCACATTATTAGAAAAAACATGGACTTTGCTGTCATAATTCCAAGCTCAAGTGCTCATAGCTGTATAATCAAGTTCTAACACAAACCCATCATTCACATTCTTTTCCTGAACATGAACATCATATCCTTCCTGTCTCTTTCCCCTTGTGACATCTCCCTCTGCTTGCTTTTTTAGCTTTTCACTCTAATGAGTTGAGACATTACATTACACTATATTTTTCAACCATGATCACAGATCGAAATGCCTTTTTATGTAATCCCAAGTAATTGTGGAAAAGCGTTCAGTCACATGTGACCCAGTCATTGGCTTTCTTCTCTCTCAAGCCCAACACATCTGCTGGGCTTACTAAGGCTTAACCGAGTAACACATGTATAGCATTGATGTTCCATTCCTGAAGCTCCTTATTTCTTTTCACATTCAGATTCACTTTACAAGTGCTCCAACCAGAGATGCAGGGCAGTCTTTATGCATATATCTTTCCTGGCTGCTTTTATGTGTGTGTGTGTGGGATATATACATTGGCTGAGGGAGATGAGGGATCAGGTGGAAGACTCTGGCTGCATCAGTCAAATACAACATCAAAGGCGTATTTTCTCCCCAACAGAACAAAAAGAACACCTGGAAATAAAAAAAAAATCTTCTGACAAAGCTAAGTTGTACAGTTTGGGGAACTTGAGCTCGTAATATTAGTGCTCTTATAGGATCAGTCCCCTTTCTGGATATTTTGGATAGAATTTGGTGAAGAAAATGGAAACAATTCCAATTTCAGAGTCAAATATGTGAAGTGGAACTTAATTGAGTAAGACAGTTAGGACCAAAAAGGAGAGAAACTTACTGTACTTTCATTGCTTTTAGATTGAAAAAAATCTTGAATTAGTGCACAACATGTCTTCCTCAGAGACCAGGAAGATCAAAGTGTATGAGATATCTCCAGATTGTGCCCAAATGCTGCAATTTTCTCTGATGGATCAACATATCACCGGGAAATCTGTGAAATCTAGCCTAATAAGAAAATGCTTTAGAAGTACATTCCTTTCATTTACAATTATCTAGAAGCTGCATGTTATATGTCAGACATAGTTCTAGATGATGATAATACGTGGGAATTAAAAAAAGAAAAAAGATCTCTTTGTCTCACCCAAATAGCCAAAAATGACAGAAATAGAATCAGTGGGTGAAACATGTGCTAGATGGAAAGCCATCAAAGAATACAAAAGAGCATAGATGTCCATGACAGGGAGTTTGATGTTAGGATAAGGGGCACTACAGTTTTCATTGGGAGAAACATAAAAGTGATTTTTAAATTAAAAAGAAAAATGAAGGAAGGACAGACTTATTTTAAAAGGTAGCTAAGGTTAGATCACACTGAGAAACAGCTCTGAGAGTACAAATGTCCCTCCCTAGAAAAGAGTGAAAGGCATATTAGGTAGTGAGCTAAAGGTAGAGCATTCTTAGGAAACCTGTGTGGAGCAGAATGAGCTTAAGCAGCATAGGAAGGAGCAAGGAGTTTACTCCCCAATAATAGCATGGGATTTACGCAAGGGTAAGATGATTTGTGGGTCATTTAGTTACTTTATTCAAAATGAGTTTGAGTGTAAACATATATAGACAGAATTATGTTTGGACTCAGTGTTAGTCATTGGTAGCTAGGACCACAAAGATGTCAGCTGTTTTAAGACGTGTTCTCCATTTAATAGTGCTGTTCGGGGAGGTTATGAAACTTTAAAGAGATGGGGCCTTGAGTGAGGAAGTAGGTTAGATACTTTGGGGATTTAGATTCTGTATTATCTCTGCTTTCCTTGTGAAGTTGAGCTGTGATCATGCAACATCCTTCTCCTGTGTCCTTGCTCTCTGCTTGCTCTGATGCCTCCCTAGCATGACCAACTCATATCTTGGAAACATAAGCCAAAAAAAAATGTTTAATTTTCTTACATATAATTGCTTTACATCAAGGTATTTTATCATACAACCAGAAAAGTAATTAATATAAAAGTTGATATCCTGCTACAAAAAGACTGTTTTTTCTTTCTTTTTTTTTCTTTTACTCTCTTTGGAAAGTTGAAGACTTTGGAACTTGTGGCTATAAAAGAATGTAAGCACTGTAAGAAGAACTTAATGGGCCATCCAAGGAGGAGCCTAAGTGACAGTAGTGCTGAGAGAGTTAGAGATGGTGAAGACACAACTCATGCGATACCAGTGTGGGACAATATTGGCAACCAGGCCTTGTAGAAGATCATCAGAGGCCTAGCTGCCATGTGTAGCCTATCGGTAGCTGGAGCCACTACAATGTGCAAGTATGTGGAAGAGAGATGAGAGAGATAAAGATAAAGACAGAGGTAGAGATAGAAGCCAAATGATTTGAGCACTATGAAGAGAGTCAGAACTGGAGACAGGAGGGTGCAGAAGAAGAGTATGATGTGAGTTGCCTCCCATGCATCCTTAGTCATCAGGGAAATGCAAATCAAAACAACTCTGAGATTCCACCTCACACCAGTCAGATTGGCTAGGATAAAAGACTCAGGTGACAGCAGATGCTGGAGAGGTTGCGGAGAAATAGGAACACTCCTTCATTGCTGGTGGGATTGCAAACTGGTACAACCACTCTGGAAATCAGTGTGGTGGTTCCTCCAGAAATTGGACATAGTTATACCAGAGGTCCCAGCCATACCACTCCTGGCCATATACCCACAAGATGCTCCATCATGTAATAAGGACACATGTTCCACCATGTTCATAGCAGCCTTATTTATAATAGCCAGAAACTGGAAACAACCCAGATGTCCCTCAACAGAGGAATGGATGCAGAAAGTGTGGTACATCTACACAATGGAGTACTACTCAGCTATTAAAAACAATGAATTTATGAAATTCTTAGGGAAATGGATGGATCTGGAGAGTATCATCCTGAGTGAGGTAACTCAATCACAAAAGAACACACATGGTATGCATTCTCTGATAAGTGGTTGTTAGCCCAAAAGTTTGGAATACAGGAAGAACGACCCACAAACCACAAGAAACTTAAGAAGAAGGATGACCAAAAGGTGGACATTTCATTCCTTCTTAAAAAGGGGAATCAAACACCCACAGAAGGAGTGGCAGAGATTAACTATGGAGCAGAGACTGAAGGAAGGACAAGCATATAGCTATCTCCTGAGAGGCTCTTACAATACCTGACTAATACAGATGTAGAGGCTCACAGCCATTCATTGAACTGAGTACACTGTCCCCAATGAAGGAGTTAGAGAAAGGTTCTATGGAGCTGAAGGGTTTGCAGCCCCTTAGGATGAACAACAATTACTAACTAGTACCCTCAGAGCTCCCAGGGACCCAACCCCCAATCAAGGACTATACATGGTGGGACTGAATGTTCTGGCAACATGTGTATAGTAGAGGATTGCAAATTCGATCATCAATAGGAGGAAAGGACCTCGGCCTTGTGAAAGTTTTGTGCCCCAGTGTAGGGGAATGCCAGGGCCAGTAAGTGGGAGAGGGTGGGGTGGCAGGCATGGGGAGGGGGGAGGTAAAAGGGGTTTGTTCTTGTTGTTTTTGTTTGTTTGTTTGTTTTTTGGAGGGGAACCTGGGAAAGGGAAAATTTACATGTAAATAAAGAAAATATCTAATAAAAATAAATAAATAAATAAAAAAGAATGGATGAAGAGATACATGGGGATGGGGTACATGGTGTGAAATTCACAAATAATCAGTATAAAGTTTAAAAATGGCAACTGGGTTAAGTATGTTTGTCTGATATTTTGGCACAGAATGTGGCTCTTTTCTGCATATCAGAAATATTTACATGATGCTGAGTTAAGATAATGTGATGATTTCTTTGGTGAAAGTGATTTCAAGACAATATGATATTACTTGTGGGATAGTTATCACTGAAAACTTTATGCAGGCTTATAGTAATAAAGGACAAATTGGGCAACGAGTGGCATAATATGCATTTTGCAGAGAAAGAGAACTAGGGAGCTTAATTTTACAGCCAAGCCTTGTGGTGACAAGCTCTAATGGCTATAAAATTGAGTGCTTGAAGGAGAAGCCTTATACTATAGACAGAAACACAAAGATTGTGCCCTCATTGAAATACAACTCCAGCTGAGCTTCTATTTGTGAAAGAAAAAGGCATAAGAGGGTGGTTGATGATAGAAAGCAATTATTAAAACACACAAACACTGGTGTTAAAGAGGTTAGGGGGACTAACGGACTGTCTCAAGCTCCTATCTGAAATCAACAGTGTTACATTTGCTACTGGCTTTACAACTATGTGAGCTACTAAGGCCAGGCAACACATGCCAGTGATGGAATTGCTCCAAAACTGACCTGAGTGGTCATTTGTGTGCAACTATGAACGTGGAACCTGTACTGCAGTGGAGACTCCATAATGCTATAGATGTTAGAGATGTGAAACATTGGCCAAGAAGCCCTACTGAGAGTAGACCTGGCCAAAGACATATGTGTGTTACAGGAAGCAAAACTGCAGTGGGAGAGTCATTTAAAGACTTTGAAAGAAATTGTTAACATCAGGCACAGAGCTAGAGGATTTTGTGCTTGCCCAGACCTTGCTTTTGGTCCAGTAATTCCTCACCAGGCCCCTATTTCTTCTCTTTGGAATTGGAAAGGGCATTATAGGCCACTGTATCTTAGAAATATGTAATTACAATTTTTAGCTTTATAGCTATCACTATTAAAAGACGCCTTGATTCTCAAAACAAAACAAAGATAGAAAACATAAAGAAAAGAAAGAGACAAAGAAAAAGGTAAAAGAAAAACAGACTTTGGAATTTTTTTGTTTTGTTTTGTTTTTTGTTTTTGTTCTTTTTTTTTTCAAGACAGGATTGCTCTGTATAGACCTGGCTGTCCTGGAACTCACTCTGTAGACCAGGCTGGCCACAAACTCAGAAATGTTCCTGCCTCTACCAAGTGCTGAGATTAAAGGCGTGTATCACCACTGCCAGGCTTTGGAGTTTTAAACAGTGTTGAGAGTAATGAACACTACATGAATTTTGAGGTTAGACTGAATGTAATTTTGCATTGCTATATGATCGTAAATGAATGAGGACCATTGATGTGTTTTGGGAGATTACAAAATGTCAGGATATAAAGCCATGCTGGAAGAAATACAATACTTGCCACACTCCCTATTCATTCTATCTGCTTTCTTTCTGTGGTTGAGATGTGATCTCTCAGGTTTTTGATCCTGCCTCCAATCCTCCTACTTACTGCTGTGCTTCCCCACCATTAGGAACCCTTATCGCTATGGAAACATGAGCCAAAATAAACATGCTTGTGTACGAATTTCTTTAGTCCTTGAATTTTATCACATCAAAAAAAAAAAAAAAAACAACTAATGCACTAATGGGTTACCAACATATGGTATACTTATAATAATTTTGAATGCAAAAAAAAATCTATGGACATCATACCAAACTCAATATCTCAGGAAAAGTCAGTAGAAAGGGATGGTGTTTGGGATTGATCAGATGGAAGGAAAGACCTATCATTAACAGGGATATGAACAATAGGAAAGGAGAAGGGGGATTAAATTTAGGATACAAGAAGGAGCTCCATTCTGAGTTTATGTATCTCTCTATCCTATATCCAAACACTCATGACATATTCTCATGTGTTATGGAAGCCCATTGTGTTCTCATTTTTATTTATATCCTCCTCAAAGGAAAAGGAAGACATGAGAGAGGGTCAGGTATCATGCTTCTTCCTAATTTTTGCCATTTTGACAGGGTTTTGGATTATAACAGAAAAGCAATTTGCAATGTTGTAGAAAGGGAAGACACAAAGAAGCTCAACTTTCTTGATAGACTGGAGGAGGCACAAATTTATTGTGCTCACAGATAAGCACTGAGTAAACCATAAATGCAAAACACACAAGGTTATATTTTTTAGACAGACAGAGAGAGAGAGAGAGAGAGAGAGAGAGAGAGAGAGAGAGAGAGAGAGAGAGAGAGAGAGAAGCCTGTTTTCCACACAGAAGGCTAGGTATAGAGGTGTTTAATAGCCTGCTAACATCTGTGCTATCTGTATGACCAAGGCCACATAGGAACTTTGTGATGTCACAAGTAATCAATCTATAAAACCCAGCTTTATGGAAGATGTCACATATACTTTACAAAGATTTTGATGTAGCCATGTCTTAAGATTTATTGAGTTAATTATCACAAGGAAACATTCTTCCAAATTGTTGTATGATTAAATACACTGGACCTAATTTACTCAGCACCAGGCTCCCAAAGTTTTAGCCAGCACCAGCTGCTGAATCATGCTGAACTGGACTTCCTTTTTTGCCTCAAATAGATCAATGTTCTGCTGTCTGTAGTGTTTACAGAGACTTCCACTATGTATTTCTTGAAATAGTAAGTGATTATAACGATAATGCAAAGCCAATACAAACTCTGAATTTTATTAGCTTTATATAATTGTATTAGTGTTATATCACAGCCCGTGCATTAGCTCAGTGAACTTTATCTTTAATTTACACTCAGCACTGACTATGACTTGCAAAGGTTGAATACTCACCAACCCTATTTCATTCATTACCAACAACTTGAGGCCAAATTCATCTCTACATTTATATTTTCATGATAGGGCATAAACTCCATGACAAAAATGCACATGAGACAATGGGACACTGCCCTTGGAACACAAGAGTTTCCTTCTCTATAAGGAACTGGTAAATTGAGAAACTAAAACTCAAAAAAAAAAAAAAAAAAAAAAAGATCTGTCCCTTGCATATGGGCTTTGCTACCTTACAAGGACACTGGAATGCCAGTGCCTTGGGTTAAGCTGCTAAGGCATGTTCTAAAGAATCAAAAAGCAACTTTTTCACTAAGCACACTGTAACAATTCTGCAGTTAGGCTTTAGAAAATGTTTCAATCGTCCTTGCCATATTCCACCTTTGAATTTTCCCCATTTTTAGCAATTTCTAGGTTCTAGTGAACAGTCAGGTTTTCATCATTCTTAACAAATGGCAATTATTTCCCCTTCAGCACATAATTTTTTCCCATTTATTGCCTAACTAAGTGACCTTCAGACTACATTAGCCATTTATATTTTTAAATTGCATTTTATTTAATTTAAAAACTGGAACAAGATGAATAAATGTTTGGTCATTTTTTTCCCTCTATTATACCAAAGCAGTACTTCTTTAGCTTGTTTTCATTATGGGAATAGAAGGAGCCTTTTAGACATTCCTCCCTTATTTTCCATTTCTTATACAATTTTTATTCCAAAGATGTACTATCTCTCTATTTATGTGCTGTGCTCTTTAGCATAATGGTCAGAGCCTTCTTCCACTAAAGAAGTCTTTATCCATTTGAGTACAATATGCCCTTGCAACTTGAGAATGCTCTTACTAAAGGATGCTCAGCTTTACAGCTAAGGATACACAGAACATGGCAGGGACAAGAAACAAGTGGATTCTGCGGCTCTTTCTCCATTTGGAAGGAATGAGAAGAAACTCTTAAACCAGTAGTCTATGTGACAAGTAACTCATTTACAGAACAAGGTGATATGACCTTAGTCCTTTGTTCCTCTGCATCTGGTAGTCAGTGTGATATCCAAATGCATCCATGATTTTCAATTATGATAGCTGATTAGGATGAAAAATTAGCTAAGATCTTTATAAAGTCTAAGTGTTCTAGATATTCTTAGTAGTACTTTCCAGGAATGTCAAATGACCAGTGTCAGCCCTAGAGAACAATGAGCAACAAGCAGAGGAAAGGGAAGAACCAGTGTTACCAATGCAACATTGGGTTTTTGTTTTCATTTGTCAGACTCATTAATAAGTGTATTAAAAGTGTACTCAGAAGAAAGCTCAAAAACAATGTTATTAAAGATTTAGTAAAAGGAATGACAGAGTAAATAAGCAGCAAATCTTGCCAGCTGCTTAGATGAGGAATAGAGATGTTTTCAAGCACACAGACTGCTCTAGGAATGGAAGTCAGTGAGCAGATGCAGTAGAAGAAGAGAGGGGGGGTGGCAGAGGAAGAGCAAGAAAGCCCAGAGCACCAGTAAAATCTTAGGCTTTGGATTAGTATCAAAAGATAAAAAATAAAACAAAAACAAAAACAAAACTCAAAAAACCCAAAACTCAAAAAACAAAACAAAAACCAAAAATAAAATAAAATAAAATAAAATAAAATAAAATAAAATAAGAAACTAACAATTTGGAAGGATACAAAGAAAAAAGTAAACTTCTCCATGTTAGATATGAGAAAAATGGAGAGCATCTAGGTGTGTTACATGCATGGAGTTCTATAAACAACTTCAGGAAAGTAGGAAACTTTAGGAAAAAAAGTGGCCAACATTAACCAAAAAGCAGGTAGTTAACCCTCTGAAGCATTCAAGGCTGTTAATCCAGGAAAGTGTGGGAGCAACTACAAGGTTTTATTGAATCAACAAAATATGCCCTCAATGCTGACCTCTTAATTAGATGCAATACAGGTGATCCTACATTTAATAGATAAATGAGTGACACTATGCTACACCACCTGCCAGTACCAAATGAACATAACAGATATTTACAGAACATTTCAAAAGAATATACCTCCTTCTCCACAACTCATGGAACATTCTCCAAAATTATCATATATTCAGACAAGTCTCAACAGAATCTAAAAATGGAAATAATACTCTGCATTCTCTCTGACCACCACAGATTAGAGCTTGTTATCAACAATTGCAGAAACAGCATAACACTTAATAACTCATGGAAACTGAAAATCTCACTATTAAAAAATACCAGTCAAGGATACAGTAAAGACTTTTAGAATTGAATGAAAATGAAAACACAATGTACCCAACCTTAGGAGACACAATGAGAGCAGTTATAAGATGCAAGTTCATAGAATTCATAGACTTCATACTAGTAACTGAACAGCACATCTAAAAATTCTAGAACAAAAAAGAAGACATCACATCTAAAAGGAATAGATGACAAGAAATAATGAAATTTAGCACTAAAAATCAATGAAATATAAGCAAACAAACAAGCAAAATCAATACAATGAATCCATAAAACAAATAATTGGGTCTTTAAGAAAATCAGTAACTTGACAAACCCTTATTCAATTTTACTAATAGAATGAGAGAGAATATCAAAATTAACAAAATTAGAAATGAAAAGATGGACATAACCCTAGACAACTATGAAATCCAGAGAAGCATTAAGGGTGTATTTTAAAAAACAGTACTTCACCAAAATGAAGATCAAATAGAAATTGACAATTTTGCAATACATACCACTACGGACATAAAATAAAGATTAAATACCCGATTTAAATAGTAAACTAGAAACAATAACTTAAAATTATCTAAACAAACAAAGAAAAGAAACAAAAAAGAGCTCCATGGCCAAATGGTTTTAGAACAAATCTATTGGAATTTCAAAGAAGAGTTAATACCAATTCTACTTAAATTACCCCACAAAATAGAAATGGATGAAACTGTCAATTTCTTTTTATGAGTTCAGAGTTACCTAGATACCTAAACCATATAAAGGCCCAACACTATGAGAACTACAGAACAATTTTCGTAGGAAAGCAAATTTAAATATACACATTAAAATTATTGCAAACAGAATTCAAGAACACATAAAAAAGAACATCTACCATGACCAAGTAGGCTTCATTTCAGAGACACAGAGATGGAGGTTCAACAAACATAATTCGATGACTGTAATTCACAATATAAATATACTGAAAGATAAAGCCACTTAATCATCTTATTAGATGCAGAAAAGTCCTTTGCCAAAATCCAACACATCTTCATGATAACAACCAGGAAACTAAGGATATAAGGGACATGCATCAATCTAATAAAGGCAGTTTTCAGACAGCACATAGCCAAGATCAACTTAAATGGAGAGAAATTCACTAAAATCAGAAGCAAGACAAGAGGCAAGTTCTTCTACTCTCTTTGTACCTATTTAATATAGTACTTGAAGTCTTATTAGCTGAAGTGATGAGAGAACTGAAAAGGATCAGTGGGACACAAAATAAGAAAAGATGTCTAAGTATCTTTATTTGCACATGATATGATTGTATTTAAAAGAGACCAGAAAAAGTTCCACCAGGAAACTTCTATGGTTGGTAAACAGTATCAGGGATATAGCTGGATACAAAATTAATTCACAAAAATTAGTAGCCCTCTTATGTATAAATGATGAATGAACTGAAAAGAAATCAGAAAAAAAGATTTTATGCAATATCTACAATTAATATAAGTTATAATACAAAAAACATGTATAATAAAAAAACCTTAAAGATATTGAAGAAAGAAACTGAAGAATATATCAGAAGATGGAAAGATCTCCCCTGCTCATAAAACCATAGTATTAATTTAGTAAAAATGCCATCCTACCAAAACCAATCTACAGACTTGATGCAAACCCATCAAAATTCCAACACAATTCTTCATAAATTTAGAAAGGATGAGACTCAGCTTCACATGGAAACCGTAAATAGACAAAGATATCTAAAACAATCCTGACAAACATATAAACAAATAAAAAACTGCTGGATATATCCCTATCCCTAACTTCAAACTGTACTCCAGAGCTATAGTTATAAAAACAGAATGGTGTTGGCACAAAAATATACATGGGAATAAGTGGAATCAAATTGAAGACCCAGACAAAATCCACATACCTATATAAACTTGATTTTTTTTTTAAATTAGGAAGCAAGAAATACACATTGGCAAAAAAAAAAAAAAAAAAAAAAAAAAAAAAAAAAAAAAAAAAAAAA
>JADRCD010201524.1:0-21192 GCA_019843815.1 Montemys delectorum
TCTCCACCATCCCCACCCCCTCTTCTCCCTCCACCTTCTCCACCCTCCCCACATCCCCACCCTCTCTACCCTCCCCACCCTCCTCACCCTCTCCATCCTCTCCATCCTCCCTACCCTCTCCACTCTCTCCACCCTCTCTACCCTCCCCATCCTCTCCACCCTCTCCACCCTCCCCATCCTCTCCACTTAACTGCTGCTGTCAAGAGAAACTATGACCTCCATGCTGATAAATCAAATGCTCGGCCCTAGGCTTACTGAGTTCACTGACACCATGTCTCAAAAACTAAAGTGGAGAGTGACAGAAGAAGACTCTCAGTGTTGACCTCTGTCCTCCTTAGATGTGCACCCACCCTGACATGTACACACACACACACACAACTAAAAGATAGATTAAAAGCATTCAGTGAAATGGAATCAAAAGAGCAAAAGGCTGAGTAGGGGGGATGTTGAGGGTACACCAATAAGATGGCAGGGACCATGGAAGGTTTTTGACACTATAGGATTGTTCTGGTGAGCGTCCTGTGCAGGGGTTAACTTTTATATGAATGAGAATCACCCTGCTCGATAGGAAAACTGAGCTTTAGGAACACACCTGTTCAATTACCAGTTCCAGTTCCCTGGAGCTAGGAGATGGCCTAGAGAAAAGCTGAGGTACATTTGCAGGGAAGAGAAAAATATACTTCCCCTACCAATACTATTCATAGTAATTAGACAAGGTCATAACTAAAATACTTTGCAAATGCAAGAATAAGATTCATCGATTGGTCTGTGGATACAGCTTGATGATGAAGTATGTGTTTAGTATATAATGGAAATAGTGGGAGTAGGAGGAGGAGGAGGTGGAGGAGGAGGAGGGGAAGGAGAGGAAGTAGAGGAGGAGGAGGGGGAGGGGAAGGGGGGAGGTGAGATGGAGGTAGAGCAGGAGGAAGAAGAGGAGGAGAGTTGGGATCTAAAGCCATTAGTGGTCAGGCATAAAAATGTTGAACCATCCCAGGTGAAATGGCTGACCTGAGTTTGATCCCAAGACCTATGTGGTGGCAGGACAGAGCTGCCTCCCCCAGCTTGTCCTCTGACCTACATATGTACACTGTAGCAAGCATGTACTCTGCCCCCACCCCCCAAAAAAACCCAAATAAAATGAAACTAGTCTTTATCACAAATTATGCATTTTCTACAAATCTATTGTACAACGGGTAATTAAAGTGTCAGGCTTTGGAGTCAGGCTGGAATTTAAATCCTGTGTCCTTAACACGGTGGCCCTTATTAGCTATTCCACCCTATGGGAATTACCTAGTCTCCATTCTGAGAGGGACCTGCAGGTTACAGGGGGTCAGAACGGGAGTCAGGTCTAAACCTGCCTCTTCTCTTTATGGCTTCTGTCTTAAAAACCCCCATTGAAATGGAATTCCGTGATTGTGTAGAAAACCTGAAAAATAATATTTCTACTTTTATCAAATTTCAATTAATCTAAAAAACAAACAAACAAACAAACAATCAAACAATCTGATACTTGGATTTGTTACTAGTAACCAGATTTCAACATATTTAGAACAAGGGTAGTTTTGTATCTATTGTTTCAACTGTTAATTTTATGAGATTCAAATAACCAAATACATATTTCCAATGAAATTTAGTATCTGAATTGAGATATATACTTGAGGTGTAAAGTAAACACCATATTTTGAACACTTAGTTTGTAAATAAATATACTTGAAATATCTCACAGATAAAAATCTCTCGGGGGTTTCTTTTCTGGGGGGGTGGTGGTGAGACAGTACCCCATAGCCCAAATTGGTCTTGAACACACTATGTAGTTGAAGATAACCTCAGATTCCTGATCCTCCTATACCCACTTCCTGAGACCTGAAATACAGGTGTGCTATCACACCCAAGCTTGGATTGCCTATTAAATATTTTCAATATTCCAAGTCAAGATATACTATTCAAATTAGTCCCTTCTTTTTAGTTTTAGAAACAGTTAAGTTGTGTGCTTGGTGTATCATGATTGATAGATAACTTGGGCACAGAGCAGTCATCTCAGACCTGGCTCTCCTGCTAGCAGCTGCCTTCCTGGCTACATTCAGCGGCCCCTGGTTGGAAAGAGGAAGAGGTAGTGGGAAGGGACAAACTTCCCAGCGGGAGGCTGTGGCAAAGACAGAGCTCACAGCTAGTTCTTCAGCTTACCGGTGGTTTTTCTTCTGCAGAGGGCTGTTTCTGCTACATCTCCGGCAGGCTGTGCTTTTTGGAAAGGCTCAAAAGAGACTCATGTCAGCGGCCTAGACACACCATTCAGAGGCAGCTTTCTCAAAGAGATGCTGGATCTTCAAGAGTTTAGGGGGTCAAGGCAAAGGGTCTGCCTCAACTCAGCCTCTTCAGTGGCACGTGGAGGGGCTCCTCGAAAGTAGGCTGCATCGTCTCCAGCTCCACTCAGCAGTCCGGAAGGATGTCAAAGGTGTCACAAAGAATAGTTAAGAAGGCATCAACCTTCTTAGTTGGTGTCAAATGTGACACCAACTAAGAGATTATTAGCAAAAACAAAGATGTAGAAGCACAGCCGGGCGGTGGTGGCACATGCCTTTAATCCCAGCACTTGGGAGGCAGAGGCAGGTGGATTTCTGAGTTTGAGGCCAGCCTGGTTTACAGAGTGAGTTCCAGGACAGCCAGGGCTACACAGAGAAACCCTGTCTCTGGCAAAAGAAAAAAAAAAAAAAAGAAAAAGAAAAAGAAAAAAGAAATAACAACAACAACAACAACAACAACAAAAAAACCCCCCCAAAGATGCAGAAGCACAGTTGCCTTCCTGACCTCACACATCACATTATCGTAACGGCATTCTCTGAATCTGGTTTAAAAAAAATTTTAAAAAGAAGTCAGTTAAATATTTACATGCAGAATCAGCCCTGGCAGCAAATTCAAAGATGCCTATTAAAGCCGGAAGGAGTCGCTTCTGTGTCGGGGGCTTTGAGACTCTGGGCCTCAATTAACCTTTCCAAATAGGAACTGACAGCCTTGGATGGAAAATATGGGCAGGCTAAAATGTTTCTGAAGACTGTTTGACTACAAAGTAAACAGCCCGAATAAAAAAAAATATTAAATCAGAAGCTGCCTCCACATTCCAGAAAGCTGAACACACAGCAAGACGTAGTTGAAAGAGATCGCAAACCAAGTTGTGCTTAGCCAAACTACATGGAAGTAGTTGTGTTCGAATAAGACAGAGAATTCTTTTGCTCGTTATTTTAGGTCTTGACATGATGTTGCTTAGCTGACATTAAAGGCATAACTTCAGAGATACTTATCTACAGGCCTTCTTGTCATTTCTGGAGCCAAAGCAATGCATGAGAAAATATTTACAACATGTCGTATTCTCTTTGAAGGAGGATGCTCTCTTGGTGGTCAAACTACTTTCTTTTATTTTTTATTTTTTTGTCCAAAATGGTACAGTACATATTCTTCGGAATCGGCCTTTCATTAGGATGGAAGGTGACTGGAGGGAATTCGTAGCATTGTTAAGACTGTAAGAGGAAACCCTGCAAAGCAACACTTACAAATGCTAAATGCCAGAAGCACACACTTAAAAGCTGGGGTTGTTTTATTGCCAGATTCCAAAGGTTTTCTCATCCAGCCCAGTATTCTCATCGGAATGCTGGTTTCTGTCTGTGAAGAGTTCAGGGCTGTGTCTCTGAGAATCTAGTTAATCGATGAGGCATTTTAAGCATGTGTCATTCAGGAAGTCCTAAGAGGTGGTAAGTAAACTGTACCAGTACTACTTTCTGATCCTTTGCATCAGCCATTTCCTGTCTGGACTCCCATCTCTCTCTTTTCCTCTCTGTCTCTGGTTAGAGGATGTCTCTCCTGAGTATTCTTTAAGCCCGACTCTTCCTGCTTATTGGACTTCATCCTGCTAATGCTCTGGCTTGGGACGCTCATGGCACTTAGAACGGTATTTTGCTTCCTCCTGCCTAAGTAAGACACAGGAGTTGTGCCTGGTCCCCCTTCCGCCTACTATAGTTCCTGCAAAGGATAGAGCACTGTACACATTTCCTAAACAGAGTTAAAAGTCCCGCTTTGAGGGTTCAGTGTAAGAGGACTGCTTGTTGCTCTCGTGCTGTGGACTCAGGGGGCTTTTGCACACTTGTTCAGTTGTGCCTCCCAACTTGCACGTTAGGACTGTTGAACTTTAAGATCTTTGGTTCAGCCTGCTTCTGCTGCCTGCTTCTCCTCTCTGAGGGAGAAATGCTTCCCTGGTTATGTTCCTCTCCTTAGAAGGACCCTGCAGAAGAGTGGTGTGGGCCACAGGTGATGTTGTTGTTTTCTTTGACAGCCCCCCCACCCTAGGACTGAAGCAGCCTTTTCAGATGTTCTGCTGAAATTTTCATTGCACAACACGTTCATTCTTTCTTTCTCACAGATAGCCTGATCTATCCTCAGATGGCCTGATCAATAAGGTTGATGAGCCACGCCTTTAAGCTTCACATATATGGATTTTTTTTTCTTGTCTCTCTTTATAGTTTAGGCTACAGTGGGCCATTCCTAACTCCGTCACACTCGCTATAATTTGCAGGGTCTAAAGCCTCAAATGTGTACAATGTCAAAGGTTTGGCTAGATGCAAGAGGTCCTACTCACATAGAGCAAAGGCTTCTAAACATAGACACTAGAATTTAACTTGGAAAGAGTAGGTAAGAGATTTCCTTTCATTACATACATCTTTACTTTAATAAAGAGCATTGATCAGAAAAACAAAACAAAACAAAACAAAAGCTCCTTACTTAGAGGCATTTTGGAATAAATAGAATGTAAAATCTTCTCCATAAATGTTTCCAGTCTGTTTTTTTTTAAGTTTTGACTTGTTTATTAAATATTTGTGTAGTTAAATCCTTAAATGCTTTAACTTTTTTGTTATTGTTTTTAATATGCTTTATATTTCCTAAATTTATTGTTATTCCCTCCTCCCCATTTTTCCTTTGTTGTACTTCTTTTTTTTTTAACTTTATTTTTTACTTATTCATTTTACATTCCACTCACATGCCCACCTCCTGTCACCCCCCGTCCCACAATCCTTCCGCCAAACCTCCCCCCCCCCCCCCCCCCAAGCATCCCTGGACCCTGGCATTTCAAGTCTCTGTGAGGCTAGGTGCTTCCTCTCCCATTGAGGCCAGACAAGGCAGCCTAGCTAGTAGAACATATCCCACATACAGGCAACAGCTTTTGGGATAACTCCCACTCCAGTTGTTCAGGATCCACACGAAGACCAAGCTGCGCATCTGCTACATATGTACAGGGAGGTTTAGGTCACATTTCTAGTCTTATGATAAAAGAAATGCCCCCAAAGGGAAAGTGTGAAAAGCTGTTTCCTGAATGAAACTATTAGCATTTTTTTAGTTACATCTTCAAATATATTCAATTAGTCCCATGATAGATCTCAAAAGATCTTTGAGTTTTAATTATTTAATAATAATATTTAATATATGTAATTATATATTATTATGTTATATTATATATATTATATATATATAATAACATGTAATAATATAATATATTATTATACTGAACCATTTCATGCCCCAGAGCTTTGTATTTTATACATGAGAATAATAGCTCCTGTCTTTGTCAGAGATCCAACTGTGAACTGCTCCTGTTGCCAGCTTCCCAACCTCTCTGGGCTGAAGATACATCATGGTATTCAAAAATAAAGTGAGTAATTCAGTCATTGTTATTTGCATCCATCAAGCTTTTAGAGAAGAAAGTTGAAATTACAGGCAGAGATGGATCTGTTATTTAAAGGTCTCCACAGAAAGTCATTAGCCACCATGTTTTTCCTGATGTACTAAATGTAATTTATAATCTACAATCACTTCATACTTACAACAACACCAAGCCTACAACCACATCTACAACCACCCCATAACTACAATAGCCTCACGCCTACAACTACCCCATACCTGTAACCGTCCCACTCCTACAGCTACCACTACCTATAATCATCCCACCTTCAATCACATAGCACCTACACCACCCCACACCTACAACCACTCCACACCTATAACTAGCCCATAACCACAACCACTCCATATCTATAACAACCCCACCCCTATAACCACCTCCATACCTACAAGCACCCCACACCTACAACCACTGCCATGTGCACACTGCAGGGCTGTGTGCCTCACACACTCCCTGGGGCAGCCAGAGCAAGACAATGAAGAAACCTGGGAATGTAACTTGTATCATTCAAACAAGAATAATTTGGTGAGGAGGGTGGGTGTATTAGTAACCACACCAAGATGGCAGGCTTAGGGACCAGAACCACTTTGGCAAACTGGGACAGATGGTACTCCATTGTGAGGAATAGGTTTTAGTACTGGATCTGTGAATGTGGGATGAGAACGTGAGGCTATTGACCAGGACTGGGGGACATGAAGCTGCCTTTGTGAATCTGGCGATGAAGTTGACAATACGAGCTGATTGATGGGATTCTCATATTAGTGCAGCGATGCTGACCAAACTGAAGAGGCCTCACAGGCTGCAATAAATGTTCAAACAGCAGATGCTTCTCAGTTATTACAAAAGATTAGCCTGGTAAGACTCATTCACAGCCTGGTAAGAACCTGAAGTGCACTTTGGGAAAAGGGAAGGAATACACCCTCAGTGTAGGATGCTGTGGGATAGTTCAGCTGGTAACTGAATGGACAGTATAGCCAAACTTTTTTAGACTAAAGTGACTTCGAAATTGCCCTTCGAGGCAGAAAGAAAAATTCAATTACATTTTTTTCTTGGAAAGGAAAAAGTTATTTAAACTCTTGTTGCAATGAAGTATATAGTCTTTATATTTTGATCATATTTAGTGTTCACTAACAACCATGAACTTTAAAATGTACCTATCAAGAGATAAATGTCATTTGCTTTTAGTTATAGGAAACATTGTAGAAGTCAATTTTAGAAGTTTAGATTGCTTCCGACTGCATCTTTATTTTAAAATTTATTACTATATAAAAATGTGTATATTTGTGTGTGCAAGCATGGGTACACGTGTGTCTATGTGTGTGCATGTATGCCTGTGTGTCCTTGAATATATCCAAAAGGTCAGAGGTATCAGATCTCCTTAGAGCTGGAGTTACAGGTGGTTGAGGGTTGTCTGGCTTAAGTACTGGAAATTGAAACTCCAGTCCTCTTAAGAGCTAGCTGCATATGCTCTTAACTGCTGCGCCCTTCTTCAGCCGACTACAGCTTAAGCAAGGACTTGAATTTTAAAAGTGCTTTTGTTTTCATATAATGAAGTAAATTTAAAGTTATTTGTATTTGAGATTTTTAAACTTGCATATCTCCTCCACCCAATACAGTTATCAGATTAGTTTATAAGTGCCTGTTATCTGCAAACAGCTAAGTTTTATAACCTATAACCTACACACTTTTTAAAGAGCACTAGAGACATTCTCATTCTTAAAAGCAAACTGTGTGTCTGGCACTAAGCATCCATCTTGCGGCTGGGGTAAGTTTAACCATTTCCCTTCCGTGCTCCTTTCTGCATCTGAGGACTATCATTCTCAGTGTTTCCGA
The DNA here is from genome assembly GCA_019843815.1 of Montemys delectorum. Taxonomy (NCBI): domain Eukaryota; kingdom Metazoa; phylum Chordata; class Mammalia; order Rodentia; family Muridae; genus Montemys; species Montemys delectorum. Next base: position 7,556 of record JADRCD010201524.1, read on the forward strand.
GTTCCCAAACTTTTGCTGTATATTTGAATCACGTGGGGATTTTTAAAAAGCTGCCAATGACCTGGCTTCACCATTGACTATTGGAGGTGGAGCTAGCCACAGCATTTTAAAACTTGAGGAATAGAGGCATATTTCATCATATACCTGGGTCATAACCTGGGTAACAGAACCAACAAAGCGGAGCATCCAGTGCTACTCAGTTACAGGATACATGGTAAAACCTGACTGGGTCACTGGAATACTCTCCTTCGATCTTCACTTCCCAGATGTGCAACACATACGCTACACTATTTTCAAGAAAAACTTTCTGTTTTTGACTACACACCAAAATAGGAATGGAAGCAAGTACTGACTTCTCTGATCTATCTCCTTGGAAGTTAATGACCCAGTCAGAATCTGCAAATTCTTTGCAGCTCCAACTTTTTCATTTAAAGTAAGTCAAGGGAGGCAGGAACTCACACTGCCATTGTGCACTCTTCTTAGAATCATTAAAGAGCTTTCAAGTCTCTGATTTCAAGTGAGCATCAAAGGGCAGGCCTGGACTGTGTTCCTGCTGAGAAAACTGGGGACTCAGAGCATTGCTTGGTTGGTAGAGCAAAGCAGAGTTGAGGCCAGAGCCAGGTTTGTGGACTGCTCTTCTCACACGTGCTTGGTTACCTTGCCCTACCACTCGAAGGCAGAGCCTCAGTATCCTCTTCCAGATGCTTCTCCCCCAAAAGATGCTTCTATCTTGGGTGATGCTGGGGACCAAACCCTTGGTCTACTGCTGGGACACTTCCCAGTCCTCTAAGAAAGGGTCTTGTTATGTGTATTGGACTAGTTAATGCTCACATTTCTCCTGCTTCTGACCCTTGGTGAGTGCTGCCACTCTGAAAGAAACCTTCACTTGAGACCATTTGTCTCTTGTAGTTGTACTGTGGGAAGGACGTGTACTGCAAAGAGCTACAAAGTGCAAAAGAGCTCATCCAAGCAAGCATGGAGCTTGGGGGTGCTGAGAGAACACATGAACAACACAGAGAAAGGGGGACAAGGATAAGCCTAGAACCTGGAGGTAAGGGCTTCTTGGGGGTCATCTACTTAACTATTTCTCAAAAGAGGGAATACTAGATATCTCATGGTAATGGAGAATATTTTGGAATGGCATGGATTTAGTAGGGTAGGGGCAACAAAGCCAAGAAACTATCTTATATAGACTTGAGGTATGAAGAATTTAGGGCACTCAACCGAAAATGATACTGACAAAAAAAGACTTGAAGCTAAAGAGGAGAAAGGAAAAGCAGCTGTGAAGGCATTTCAATAAATCATTATCTATTACTGGATTCAATGGCTACTGATATGTAACATAATGGAATATTTAACCAGGTGGTCTTTAATCAATGATTGGTTAAACATCAGCTTGGTAGATAGGGTTTTTTGTTTTTATTTTAAATCAAGCACAGGCCTGTTTGCATATCTTGCTTGCTTATGCCTCTCCCACTCCCCGCCTCAGGAAAGCAGTAGTTTCAGCAAAGTACCAAACTTTAATGTGGCTTAATACAGACAGATATAAAATGTTGCTTTGGACTAAAGCCTAACACAGTGAGAATGAGCAGCAGATGTCTGTTGAAACGTGAAGACCAGAGGCTGACAGCAAAATGCTAGACAGAATAACAGAATGGATCCGGGTCAGGCAAACTAGGGCTTGGATTCTGGCTTAACGGGACATATAAAGACTTGGAATACATGGAATGAGGAATGGACCTGAGGATAATAAAAGGTTGGCTTGAGTGTCAGTCAGGAAACAAGGAGATGAGTGCATTTCCATCTCTATGAAGACTATGAGTGTGCTGTAAAGTTGGGATGAGGAATGAGGTTGAAGGGAGTTTGGGTTCATCAAGGTGGCAAAGCCCCCCCCAGACCTCAGGTCAATGACAGAATAGGAGGAGGGAGTCAACTCAAATACATAATAAAGATGAAGTCAAGGTTAGTAGGCAAAGATGAGAAATGAAGAGATGTCGGTCATGCCATAAATACAACCAGAGGTACAAAGGGTTTTTTAAGAAGTCAAACAAAGGGCGGGTTGGAGGATGTTAGGCCAGAGAGCTGAGAATGACCATCTCTTGTTTGTTTCCATAATGAAAACAGCAAACAGAATGGTTACTGCCACCCACGGGGAAACATCCATTCATCAGGAGGCAAATGGAAAAGAAGTGAGATGCTTATGGTACCAGCCTGGTGCCAACTGGATGGGGAGGGCAAGCTTGAATGAATACAAATAAAAAAAAATCAGCACAGGCAGATCTTTACAAGGGGGCAATAAAGAGACGGAGAGGATTAAACTGGAATAGAGCACATCTGTTAAGTTACTCCCCACCCAACCTGTTCACAAGCTTAGTTCTCACTAGGATTGAAGTTCAGTAGCTGCCTGCTACCTATCCAAGCATTTGTTTGAGACAGGATTTCACTGTGGAGCCTTAGCTGGCCTGGAACTGAGAGATATGCCCGTTTCAGCCTGTCAAGTGCTGGTATTACAGGGTCACACACCACCATTGCCTGGCTCTATTCAAGCTTTTAGAAAACTGTCCCACTGGCCTACCCCATTCCAGCTACACTTTTTGGCTCTCTAACTTGACAACCACTAACTTACTAGAGGCTGTGTGAAAGGTACTTCCTGATAGCATAGCAGGTGGCTCCCCGAGTCCAGTAACTCACCTGTGAGGATGTCTGTGAATGCATTATGTAATACAGACTCACCCTCCAACCCCCTGCCCTGTACCTCCCAATGTGATCCTGTTTGATTCTGCTTAGGGTCAGAGAGGCAGGAATTCCTCTTCATAGGTTGTTCAATCAATATCAGAGGAGCAGGAGATTTGAACAACAAAAACCATCAAAGCAGTTAGCAGCTCATTTAGCAGGAAGTAAATCAGAGTCTAATTCCCAGGCAACTGTCTAAGATGACATGGCAGGACCCGACTCCTTAGAATTGGAGTGGTTAGTTGTACTGTTTGATGGCCTTCGTCCCTACTGCACTTGAGAAGTGGAGAAGTACTACTTCCCTCATTTCTACAGCAGGAAAACAAAACACGAAAGATGCTTTGACTTGCAGTGGATTCACCTCAGAGCAGGCTTATGATGACAAGGATCCTCTTGAATTTTGAATGCCACACACTGCTGGGCTTACTGGCCACTTTTTCTCATCCCCACCCTCTAGCTATTCATTAAGACATGCTGCCTCAGACTAAAGATTGGTGATTTCCAAAGCAGTATTGGAAAAGACTTTTAGTATTTTATCTCAATGGAGATGCCGTAATGACCATAGAGGTCAGCTAGCATCGTCTCAGTTTTTACAGACCAAAGGGATGGAGCACTCTCAAACTGCACGGCTGCAGATGGCACTAAAACTACAGAAATCAGAAGGGCTACGATTTACTTAAACTTGACTCACTGAAATCTAATGTGCTGCAGTGTCTGTCACGTGGGCTAAAATATTAAAGCATTAAGAATTTTCATTAAGGAAAATACTGTCGAGACACAAAATAACTCACTAAAATAAATTCAGGGAGGATTGGATCTCAAAATACAGCTATGAATATCTCAAAGGGTATATGAAACAGCAAAAGAAGAGTGAGCCGTGTGTTAAGTAGTACATTCTGTAGGTCCAGCTTTTCTTCTTTAGAGGGACAAGAGTACTCATCGCATTAATGTGATACATTTTCATCCCACATGACTAATCAGAGTGCTGACCTTTTAATGCTATCTATGAAACCTCAAAAAAACCCATCTCAGCAATCCTAACTGAAGCATGCGGTGAACATCACTGCCCTATCTTCCTCTGACCTGTGAAGAAAGCTTGGGCTACTTACTTCCTAGGCAACGACTCTTTACCTCAGTCTTTGAGCTGCTCTTTAGATGGTATCTTGGAAGCATCTGTTATCAGAACCGACTGGGCAAAGGCAGCACCAGGCTTATGCACTGGCGCCTTTTGATACTAGTTTGACTCAGGTGCTACCAGCTGTGGCTCCTCAATGCTGTCTTCTACTATATGTGGGAAGCTGACTTTTACCATTATGTTCCAAAGCTTTCTAAGCATCAGTTTTTCCATAAGTACAATGAAGTTCACAGGGTTATTATTTACATAATTCATATAAAATGCTTGGCATCCTGAAAATACTTCATAATTACTAGTTTATGGGTCAAAACCCCATCGCTAACATGGGGGGAAAAACCCTATATGACCTTTAAACTTTGATTTAAGATAAGAGCAGCTTAGTCTTGAGTTGAACCCAAATCCAGAAGTGCACAGTGCTTTTCAAAGGGCAGTGCTGCTTAAGTTAACTGTGCCAGGCACAACCACCGTATAAACACACATTAACGTTAAGCCATGAATATACTGTTCAATGATGACAATTAGAACTCAGAGAAAACGGAGTAAACCAGCCTGCTTGTACTACATTTGGCTATAAACTTATTTTTGTATTTTCTGAAAATAAATATGAAAAGTGGAAAATAAATTAATTCTCATGGCAAAAGTATACAGGATTAAGGGTTTATGGGAAAAAGCTACCAATCTGTTGATAAATTATTTGGTTGAAGGTAATTTTCTTATTGACACATACCCAAGAGAGCAGTAGAGCAACACAGATAGTCATATATATGTAAGAGTGATTGAAAAAGGAGGGTGCTATGCACTTAAGGCAGGGTTCTAGAGCAACCCAGGTTAGAGACTGAACAGGATCAAGAAGCCAAGGTCTCTAAAGGGGGAAACATGCCAAGAAACCAAGGCTAAAGAAACTGCCTGCTCCTATTTAGTTTAGCTTTACAAATAGAACACAATTAAAAAGTCAATCCTGATAGTTAATACATATAGAAGTTCCCAATTTGACAAGATGAAAAAAAAATACCCTTCCTGTTGTATGATTCAACCATTTAATAGTTTATGTTATCAAAATATGGTATCCAGAATTACCTTGCCGGTTCGGCATTTTTCTGTGAATTCATGGGTAATCACTGACTATGGAAACCACCGAAGTGTAACTTTCACACCTATTATTTTTCCATCACAGAGTTAAGATAATTGCTACTAAAAAGTTTAGATTGTTTAATAAAGTGTTCTTAATCATGTGGAAAACAAGTTCTGAACTAAACCATTGTACTCCCTGGCCTGCAGAAGTGACTGTAGCTGAGAGCTGACACTGTGGACAGGGGCTGGGGCACTGTACCCACTTCCCTTCTAGAGGGGAAACCAGGTAAGTACACGAGAATATTGAGTCATCGTATCAGTCGTAACACTCCAAGTATTTTATAGAATCTGCATCATGTAGATTAAAAAAAAAACTCTAGAAAAAAAAAAAGGAATGCCAAAATATGACGTTCAGACTATCCCATTTCAAAAAGTTCAGTCCCCATTCAGAAACAGATAAACAGTATATTTATTAAATGAGTTAAGACAAATAAACTTTACAAATAGACAAATAATAAAAGGCTCAGTGGCTAAAAGAGATGGTAAGCATCAGTAAAAGAAATCAACACCATCATGGTAGTATCTCAGTTGGCTTACACGTGGAAGGTTCAAAGAGCAATTTCACAGAAATGAAGCCAGGTTTTTTTTTTTTCTCTTATAAACAAATCACCATTTTCTTGGTTCAAAACTGATAATCTGTTATGAAAATTACCATATCACACATTTGTTAGATGACAAGAAGTAACTCATCCTCAGAGTGCGACAAGTATTTACAACCACGGAAAGGCAATGATGAGGAGAAAAGGGATTCTAAAAAATATACAAAGATTAAAAACATTTGGGATGCAAAATTAAACAAGTTTTTTTTTTCCTTTCTGATTTTGGTTAGAGAATAAAAGAGAAAAATGTGAATTACAGATGTTGATTTAGCTATACACACTATATAATGGGATCCAAGATCTTGAACAGCTTGCTTGTAATTTTTTTTCTACTTACATAATGCTCTGGAAATTTCTGGTAGAAATTACAGTGTCTCAAAGAGAGAAATGCACACCGAGCGTGTCTTGCTATTACTTCACGGATGTCCTAAGACCCGTTTATGGATTTAGAGGTGGAGTAAAAAGTCATTGCCTTGAGTTGAAAAAAACGAAGACGGGAAAAGCTGGACACAAACCCTCCAAAGCACATGCACGTCTAAGTCTCTTGGTAATTACATTCATATTTAAGCATAACCAAAATAAAAAAGAAAGCTGAGAACATTTCTTTCCCTTTTCTCTATTCCCTATGCCTCACAGGCTTCTTCAGTGGATAGGGTCAATTTTTAGAGTTGAAAGGGTTCTTCAAGAGGAGTCTAGTCCCCCACCCTCCTTCAGGGTGAGTCATTTCCCCAAGATCATGCAGCACATTAATGGCAAATTCAAGACGAGGAACCCAGCCTGGGCTCCTGGTCTAAATATGCTTCCCAGCATATCATGCTACCTCTTTTTACAGTATGAATAACTACAAATACCCGATGAGTAAAAATGTACAGTGATCGATGTGACAGAGCCGATGTGTCTCTAAGACTTGCAGAGAGTTACTGCAGGCAACTGATGGAGCGAGAGACTCCTCCCACCCGCCAAAAAAAAAAAAATATTATCAAGCACCATCAACTAGATGTTTCTTTGCTAGGTCAGCATTCTTGGAAGTAGTAGTCCTCGTAAACTTTATGTCCGCCTGAGGATTGCTTATCTGGCGAGGTTTGCGCCCTGAAACAATACCACTTTCTAAAGGGTCAAGACGAGAGGCAAACAAAGGAAGAAGGAAGACAGAAAAGAAGCAGAGAGCCCGGAAATTCAATGGTCTCAGAGACGGGCATTTCAGCGTAGAGTTAGTTGGTTATTACATCTACATAGAGCACGTTTAGAAGCTTCCTCATATTTTCACGTGCCATCCCTTTACTCTAATCTATTACTGGGCCACTTAATAAAAACAAATATATCAGAGACAACGGTGGTCATTACTTCGTATAAAATGGCAAGACTATTTTACTTTGGATAAAACTAGGTTCTATGAAGGGTACATTAGGTGGCAAAACTGCTGCCTCAGCTCGACTCTGTGGGGTGACCACGAAAGACTTCAAACAGCCCTTCCTGGGGCTGTCACCAGCTTGAAATTTATTCGAGTTGTGGTTAGCGGAGACAGGCTGATGGGGCACACAGACAGAACCAAAGAGCTGAGCTGTCTGAAGAACCATTGCCGTGTATTTATTTAATAAAAGGGCATATTTATTTATGTTTACAAACAAGTTTCAAAACAAAAGGAAAACATGTATGCCTCTACCTATTAACCTTTCTCAAAATGCCAACAGCCCTCCTATGCTGTGTGAAGGTCTCCACGGAGTTTTTAGAAAAATCAATACAGTCACTCACAGTTCACTAAGACATCACTGAACTAACATATTTAGACAAAAACAAAAAAGACTAAAGGTTTCTCTTGTACTTTGATAGTTTAATTTGATTGGCCTGAAACAGCAAAGGCATTTCAAGCATCTTTCATTGTGTATTTGATGTCCCGCAATAAACAGTCTACTAAATTCTGAACAAAAGGTTATTAGCAAGTTTTCAAAAAATTTAAAAATTAAACAGTTCTTTCAAAACCATTAAGTAGTAAATGTATTTAAGAAACTAATTCGGACAGATGCCATAACTTCATTAGAACACCACTGCTCATGGTTTTTGATTTTTTTTGTCTTGTTTTCTTTTTTCTTTTTTGTTTTTTAAACAAAGCATTAGTGTTATCTATTTGGCTATTAGTATTAGCAATTTATCTACATATTTAACAAGATAAATTGTAGGCAAAAATTTAGTACAGTTTCAATAGAAACCCCCCCCCTTTCCTGAAAATACAGCAGTATTTGAAGGACTAATTTTTCTCTGCATTAGTTATAAGGAAGCTTCCCATCTATGAAGAACAAAAAAAGTATCTACAAACCTTGTAAACAGATCTGTATCATTTATAAACATAAATAATCCAAATTATTAACAGCCAACAGCAGAAATTAAAGTATTCACTCAATGATCCAGGGCTCTCTGTCTCACCCAGCGTCACTCCTCCCTCCCTCCCATCAAGTACTGAGATAAACCACAGCTCTGCTAGCGCATGGTCAGGACAACGTTAGGTACCACTGCCGACCCACAGGCCAGTCACCGCTGTTTATCTGTCAGTTCGTTTCTCCCACACCCCAAAAAAGCACCCTCAGTCTGGCAGAAAGCTTTGCTTTTTTTTTTTTTAAAAAAATAAATCTACATTCGTACAAGTGTGTCTTCTGTTGAAGTCCAGAGACAAGAATACTATCTTGTCCGTCACAATATGTGAAAAGACTCAGTTTCAATTTGTTTCTTTACAACGCAGCTAGTGTGTTAACATTCAGCTTACAATCAGAGTGATGTTTCCAAACTATGTAGTGGGCTTCCTGGGGATGAAGAGGTAGCAGACTTGTTCATTTCTATTGTAAGGTGAATTCCGCTGTCAACAGCATTGTTATTTTTGTTAGGAGAGGGCGGAGGGCTGGAGTTGCGTTTTGTAGGAGCGTCATCCTCAGCATCAGTGTCATCAATAAGGGGGATGTGCGGCTCTGAATCTTCTATCCTAAACTCAGGGTGTGTCATAAAGTTGTGGATTGAACTTCTTGATTCTGGCTTCTCTAACCCTTCGTATAAAGAACTACGAAATGCATTCACCACTCGGATCTGTAAACAGCACAAAACACAGAAAGATGTCAGAACACCAGGAACTTAACCACAGTAATGGTTCACTTATGAGTTTGAATCCACAAACAGCTAGGTATGAGTGAATCGTATTTGCATGTAATGCAGTGGAACTTGCAATACACTGTAAAAAAATGAATATTTTAGTAGGACACTACAGAACAACAAAACCACATACTCTAATTGAGAGGTATACATTCAAAGAAAAACTAACAAAATCTCATTGTTACTGGCTAAAAATTTAATAGCCATTTTGTAGATTTTTTTTTTCCCTAAGAAGACAAAAACAATAACAAAACAAAATGAGAACTTAGCCATACACAAGCTTACTTGAATTATCTTTTAAATCAAAAAGCACATATTTCTCAAAACAAGTCAAGCTAAACAATGTCAAGCACAAAGGGTACTATTTATCATGCTAGGAAGTGGGGTGTCACCGACTATGAACAAGCCAAGCAGATATAAGCCGAATGCCACAATGAAGTCACATCTGCCCCACTCCTTCCTTAATTAAAAATAAAGACAAACCCAAATACGTATCTATAAAAATGCTACTAAACAGCTATAAATATTTGAGTATATGCCATTTTTCTACAAAAGTGTTAGTGTTTTGTTTTCCTGTATAAAAGATTCTAGCTTAATCACTAGAGTTCTCTGGAAAGAACAGATTCTAAACACACACCTTCTGGGACTCTGGAAAAAAAAATACGGAAGACACTATGTTTCAAAGTTTTCTTTCTAGTAACTATTTAGACTGTTATGGCCTAATGATTTACTTTTCTTCTTAGGTATGTGCTGCATACAGGAAACTAGGCTAAAAAACAAGCATAAAAATGTCACTGTAGTGCCAACAGTCAGGCTCAAAAAACCGGTGTCATTCAAAAACATTTTTAAGAGGATAAGAATCAATTCAGCTGAGCATTTACGTTAGCTAAAATATAAACATTTTTATCACATGGAAATGTTCACCTTTGTTTCAATAATTTTAAGAGTGAAGGTACCATTTACTCATAAAGTTAAAGTCTTATACCAACATTCTAGAAGAAAACAGTAATCACTAAAATTATTTTAACAGTGAAATGATGGTTAAGATATTTATTCAAATATACAATTGAATGTATATTTAAAAAATGTACGGCTAGGTCCTGTGTCCCTTCAAATCACCATGTTTTTTCATGTTTGTCTTTCTGGACTTACTACCCCCACTCCCTACCCCCATCTGCCGTGGGAGTCTAAATCAGTGGTTCTCAACCTCATGGTCACAAGCTCTTTTGGGTTTGTGTAGAGAGGGGATCCCATATCAGATATCCTCCCTCCTCCGCACTTCACACATTTACATTACAATTCATAACAGTAGTAGCATTACAGCGGTACTGAAGCAACACAAGTCATTTTATGATGGGGTCCACTAGGGTCACAATGTTAGGGAGGTTGAGAACCACCACTCTAAATTAACTTGGCCCTTTATACAGAGTGTAAATACAGCTGAGTGAGAAAGGGAGGCATAAAATGAGTTCCTCTCCCACCTACTAGAGGATAAGGAAGTATAGCCAAATGGGGTTTCTCCACCATAAACCAGATGTAATGCCTCTACACCCCATGGGGGTTTTTATGGAATATGGTGTAATGTTAGTATACATAATCAACCCCAAGACCTCTCAGACTCTAAAGTGCATTTCGCCTGACTGGATCCTGGGGAAAGGCAGACTCTGATCCAGGAGAGGTCCTATAAAGTCTGAATTTCCTCCTGCGCACACTCGTGTAAACACACACACACACACACACACACACACACACCCCAAATGCAGCCTGTACATATTTCTTTTGACTTTATTATGTCATTGTATAATTCTACTTCATCATGCATTTCTATTTTAATTTGACAGACTAACAGCAGTGAATACACTGTCAAATTTGTTTGTAACATCAGAATGTTGTCTACGATGTACTTTTAAGCTGAATTAATTGTACAAAAGGGAAGAGACGAAGAAACCGACCGATAGAGAGAGCGTAAAAAATAATGAAAGCTTATTCAGTGGCTCACAGGATCAAGGCAGACTTGAACTAAGTTAGGAAGGCAAGCAACTGGCTAGCTATGCAAGAGCTTTACTTCATGCTACTAACTTACTTTCTAAATGGACAATGTCAAAGCTGAAATGCCAAGTTCATTCTTTAGCGTTATGAAGGTAAACTTTCTGGTTCTGTTAGCTCAGTTTCAAATCACATGCTTCTGGGAACCATGCAGTATGCATACGTTGAGAGGCATATACTCAAAAATTTATAGTCGTTCCATAAATGCTAAGCTGTAGTTTCACTCCCCGTATGAACTCTAAGAGTTAGCACAGAGACAAGCTCCCAGATTTCAAGTGTAATCTTTGGTTGCAACTGACCCACCTTTCCTCTAACCCTCTAGGAACTGAAACAGCAACAATGGCAACTTGAGGTCTCAGTCCACTTTACAAAAAGAAAGCTTTATGAAAAGCTCAAACAATGAGTTTAAACAGTAAGGAGAGAATGAGAAACGTTAGGTGTGTGGAGTAGGAAATGTTAATTTCATGCACTTAGGAACACACACTCACACCCCACAGTAGTAGAAGCAGTAGAAGAGGAAAACACTACATGTGTAGGGGTAGAAATATTTGTTACATCATGATGCTGGCTGGCGATGGAGGGTTGTCGCCTTAGAGCCCCCTGAATGGAACTTCCACTCTGGAAAGCATTCACTACATCCATCTGCAAGGAATCAGAGATCGTGACAGCTTGCTCAGCAAGAGAGAGAGAACAAGAGAAAGGACCGTTCCATCAACCAACATTTAAAATGTAAAGGAAAAGGCACTTTTACAGAGCAGATAAATAGGCAAGATGTAGCACTTTGAGATGAGAGGGGAAAATAAAAGCTAGGGAAAAAAGCTGAGGGCATCTAAGAGACATTCTTTCATAACCAGTTCAAAGTTTCACTCAGTTCAGCCATCAGTAGTAGTTTTCAAAAGAATATATTTTGTGGGCCAGGAAGGCTGGAAAGGCAGTTAAAAGCACAGGCGGACCTCTCCCCAGGAATGTTCTTACCCCCGTCAGTTCTCCTACCTCTCTACCAGACCCATACCTGTGTTTGGATTCTGTTCAGGCCTCTAAACCACAAGATCTGGCCACGCCGCAACTCCCTTTCGGCATGGTCAATCTCTTCAACATCCTCTGCTAATTCCTCCTCGGGTATCTCCTCCTTCTGTGTTCCATGACCAGCTTCTTTTAGAAACTTTAAGCGGCTGGTTGGAATGGTTGAAATAAGCTATAACACAGGGGAAAGAACTTAAGGTGTTAAAAACTGCAGGAGTGTTCGTTTATCTTTACCAGAGAAGCAATGAGATCCTGGCTGTCAGATTTTTCCCAGAACAAAAATTATTCAGTTATACAAAAGACATACGTTTGCAGGGCAAAATGTTTTCTGAATACGAATTAACTTAATTGTATTTCTCATATTTTAGACATTCATGACAATGAATTTCACAACCATGTGTATGTATATAAAATTTTCACTTGAACTCTTATTAATTACATTTGATTCAAATAAAAAGTGGTCTTACTGGACGCAAAACAAACTTGTAATCCATTAGTGCTATAAAAGTTTAACAAACGAAAACGTCAGAATTCAGAAAATCATTAAGGTTAGACTGAAATATTTTAGTTAATTATTTTTGGAAAACTTAGCTATTTAAAATTGGATCAACACTGATTGATAATAGCGATACCTAGCAAGGGATGCTCCTAGAGACAAAAAGATTATCAGAAACATCAACAGTACATATTGACACATCTAGGCCTCCTGGGCACCAAAGCCAAGACTTTTTTCTTTTTTTTTTTCTTTTCTTTTTTTTTTTTATCATCACATAATTAAAATCAACAGGCAAAATTAGCAGAAGCCCACTGCTACACAGCACTCAGTTTCTTCTTCTTGACATTAGGCGGATTTTTAGATTGTAGGCTTGGGCTCTGTCTATCAGAGAACATTACAAAATAATTAGATTGGAAATCAAAAAGAGAAACGTGGACCAATCACGGATCACAGAGAAAGAGATTTTTAAGATAATGAGAAGACACGTAGACCGAGCTAAATATAAGCTGAGTTTGGTTTGCTCTGTAGCATGGCAGAGCTCACACGGTTCCCCAGTCACTCACTACCCCTCACTCACAGACGTGTCAGTATTGATTCTCCGTTACCACCCATCTTTAAAAGAAGGGCATGGGACTGCTAGTGGGACGACTCTCAGGAACACCGCGGAGAGCTTACTTTTCTTTCTTTCTTGACAGACACACTATTAAAACCATCCAATGCCTGAAAATCCCATTTTGTGGCCGTGTTTTCCAGATATCATGACTTTAAAGAACTGCTTGCTAGGTAAGACTCAAAACTTCTCCTAGGGCTTTTAAAAATATTAAACTTATATAGTAAAATAATGGAAGTATGTTTATTCTGAAAATATAAAAGTAGGTGATAGAGACACAGGCGTTGACATCCTAACCAGTCACGGATGTGCCCTTGGTAGCAGCAACCTGTTTTATAATCTTAGTAATGGGCAAAAGACCAGAGCACAACAAACGAGAGCCATCTAGGACAAACTGCCTAGGGACGGGAGACAGATCCCGTGTCACTCAGAATCCCCTTTTGTGACTCAAATGGTAACCAGAATAGTAACAGAAATGGCTGCATGTTTTTTTAAAAAAAAAAAAAAAACAAAAAACCCACAGAAACAGTGAGATTTTTACCTGGCCCCAGAGTAAGGTCCCCATTCCCAGGAATATTGACCACAGCCATTGTTCTATTGAAAGTTCTGAGCAGCTGAAAGGTTTCCCGCCAAACTGCACAATTATTATCTGGAGGAATAATCAAGAGTACATTTATTTAAATAACAACTAAAATAAAGTAAGATCTCAGCCCCAAATTTTAAGTATAT
>JADRCD010201525.1:8429-26192 GCA_019843815.1 Montemys delectorum
CTCCTAGAACTAGAGAAAGGTAGGGAGTGTCTATGTGATGTGGGGTCCCATGATGGCTTCTAGAACTGAGGCAAATTAGAGAAACAAGAAAGTTTTTTGAAATCTTAATACAGTCTAAACTTTAGTTAGTGATGTTACAACAATAAACATATGAACCTTCATTTCATGAGGTGTGCATTAGTTATATACAATGTTGGCACTGAGAAGTCTTTCTGAATTATCTTCATCTTGTTTACAACTTTTTGTAAATAGAAATCATGTCAAAATAAGTTCAGAAAATGCTTCCAATAAATATGTGAAAATACATAGGAAGTATCAGTTCCATGTTTAAATTTAAACAGAATTTTGTTTTTATTATGAGGAAACAAAGAGGAGAGAGTAGGGTGACTGTTGGAAAATGTAGGAAATAAAGGAAATATTTTAAAGGACATTTTAAGAGTTTGAAGTCAATGTTCTTTCTGCTTATTAGAATTTTCTCAAGAAGGGGTATCTACTCTCCCCTCCTCTCCTCTCCTCTCCTCTCCTCTCCTCTCCTCTCCTCCCCTCTCCTCTCCTCTCCTCCCCTCCCCTCCCCTGCCCTCCCCTCCCCTTCTCTCCCCTCCCCTCCTTTCCTCTCCTCTCTCCCTCCTCTTCATTCTCTTGCTCCTATGCCTCTTTTGCTTTCTCCTCTTCCTTTTCTTAGTTTTTGCTCAAGGTTGTCTTCTCTAAGCTCCAGAATAGTTCCTGGCACAGTGTCAATAAATATTGGTTCCCGAACCAATGCTAATTTCATGGCACAGGTCATACGACCACTATTCTGTCTAATGAAAGTAAGAAGAGATTATAGCCTTCCAGCCCAAATCATGGTCAGGTTGGGCAGGACCACCTCAACTGGACTCTGGCAAAGGTGTGGGCTGAGGTCAAGATGGGTCTGGGGGATGGGTGAGGGATGTCTTAAAAAGCCCTGTATTAGGATCAAGTAGGAGAAAGGAACAGCTCAAGTGCAGGATTTAGCATTTGGAACAACTCTCTGTGCACTTTTGAATTTTCCCGGAAGTCAAGGACAGCGTCTTATCCAGGTCTGAGTTCCCCTAAAGAAGCTAGGGGGAACTGTATCTTCTCCTTCCCTTGAAGAGCAGGCTGATTGGAGTCCAGGCAAGCTTGAGCTTGCTTCCTGAAGTAAATAGGGAGATTCCTTTTCTCTATTCCTTAGATGTTTTGAGACAGAGCTTTCATGAGTAGGCAACAATAACTTGTAATCTCCCTGCCTTCTGCCTCCCCAGAGCACTGGAACTGGAAGAGCAAAGCCTTCCTGTTACTAGTTAGAGTATATTCCACCAACCTTTGTGTGCTTGTCTAAATTGTACAGTTGTAATGAAGGTGCAGCACAAGCTGGGTACTGTATTGTATGTCTGTAATACCAGCACTGGGGAGGCTGAAGCAGAAGAACTATGGGTTTGAGACCAGCCTGAGATTCATAACAAATCCAGACAGATTTGGGATATACAATTTCTGTGGTAAAACAATGTGCAGGGAGGCAAAAAAACCCCAAAACAAACAAACAAACAAAACAACCAGAATCCTAGACAGTTCCTTAATTCCAGGCAGTACTCAAACTGCTTTCTAGGTTTGACTATTAACTATAGTGTTGGAGTTCTTTCTGCTGAGCAGGTAGGCACTTATTAAGCCATCCTACATATCTTAGTGAAAGGGGTTCAAGTCCCCCACAGAGGCTTGCCCAAAGTCCAAGGGACTTGGACAGCATTTGGACCACAGAGTAGAAGATCAGTGTTATCTTTTCTCTACTGACAGCACTTAGGACTCAGTCCTTCCTGACTTCTTCAAATTGACCTAGTTTTCCCCAGTTTCCAAGGCTAACCTCTATAGTGGTGGCTGAAGCCAGCTTCTAGTGGCCACTGGTATTGAGTGGCCCAGCAGAAAATCAGCTGTTCCCAGAGTTGATAGCTTAGCTGTTTCATTTCATAATGGGTTGGGGAAAATGGCAGCCTGTCAAGCCTGATATAAATGATATTTTATAAAAAGTGACTTAAATTGGCTGAAGCAATATATGTAGGACATCTTTTTGACTTGAAGGAACACAGTTCCTGAGAAGTACATTATGCAGAGAGACTTTGGGAGATAGATTTGTAGATAGGTAGGTTCAGTATAAAAAGCAAATAAGGCCTAAACAATATTGAAATATGTAAATAAGATTCAGGGTGCCAGCATTTAATAAGAAGGGACTCCTGAGTTGCATGTGGGAGAAGGCAAAGCTATATTGGAATGGGTATACTTGCATGCCTTGGAGAAGTCAGCCTTCTCTATTCTCCCCAAGGCAATGGCAGATATTGCAGGGATTTCTGCCCTAAGACACAAGAGACAGGGCTCATCTAACAATTTGGAATTATACTTTTTCTCATTTTGAGCAGGTACCCAAGAGGTGAATGATACTTTGACTCAATGTTAAAGGGATTTCAGGAGTAGAGACAGTAAAGGGAGACATGATCTTTCTGAGTTATGCGGGGATTATTTCCTCCAAAATTAGACACACCAGAAACTTAGAATTCCATGGAAAAACTTTGCAGACTAATATGTATTAATATCCAAACTGCTCAATGCCTTCTGTCTCCTCTAGTCTGGACAGATCTTGTCCTCTCCTGGCTCCTGGTCAGTCTAGGTATAGTCATCATGCTTGCCTCTAGAGCAGAGGTTGTCAGCCTGTGGGTCACAGTGTTAGGAAGTTTGAGAACTTTTGCTCTAGAGAGTTTAAGGAAAGTATTGGCTCTGACAGCCCAGCAGACCCACTGCTAAAAAGAATAACAGCCTCCCTACTTTAGTCTACCAAGAGACCTAGCTCTAGCAAAGTTTAGGTGAGAGGCAAAACATTGATGCTAGAGTTTGGTTATGAAATATTCACTGGAAGCCTTTGTACTAAAAACTTAGTTCCCAGTATGGTTGGTGCTGCTGGAAAGTGGTTGAAACCTGCAAAAGGGAGAGCCTTTGGGGATGTTTTTCAGTCACTGAATCACTCTTTTCTTTGGTTTCTATTCCAGGTCTTGAGATAAACAACATCGGCCCCACCATGTGTTGTTACTGTTGTAGGCTACATCACCGTAGTTCTGAAAGCAGTGGGGATAGATTATAAACTGAGACCTCCAAAAATTGTGGGTCAAAATAAACCTCTTTCTAGGTGGATTCATCTCCAGTGTCTGTTACAGTAAAATATAGCTGATCAACACACTCTTATTTCATTTGCTTAGCATAGAACAGATGATGGACATTTGAATGAAATGGTTAACACATAAATGCCTTAAAAATCTTCCTACTTCCCCTCTCAAGAATTCCATGTTGATTTGTTCTTTATCTCTTGGCTTCCTCCCAGAACTTTTCTTTCTGGATTTGGTAGATTAAGAATTTACATGAACTAGAGGGATGTAGCTCAGTGGCAGAGTATTTGACTAATATGCTTGAAGCTCTGGGTTTAATCCCTGCTAGTTGGGGGAAAAGATTTGTGTAAGGCCAAAGGACTGGAGAGATGGCTCAGCTGTTAAGAGCATTTGATGTTATTCAAAAAGACCCTACTTAGGTTCATAGGACAACAGGAGATGGCTTACAGCTTTCTATAACTCTGGCTCTGATGCTCCCTTCTGGCCTCCACAAGTACCCACACATAAATAGAATGTGTGCATACATATACACAGAAATAAACATAAAGCAAACATTGAAAATAAAATAATTTAGATGGTGGAATGTGGAAAGCGCACACAGAGGAACCAAAGGGTAGAACTTCAGAAAGTTTTGCAGAAAGGCCTGGGAGCACAAGAATTATTGTGTAATTCCTGAGTTAGGGAAGTTTTAGGCTGAAAATTTTGGAAAATGTTTCTGATCATTGAAGTCATTTTCACTATGTTATGTGCCATGTTATGTATTGAAACTTAGTTTTATATTATTTTGGTTGTGTGGACCGTGTATAATTTGAACTGCATTGGCAAGCTTTGTAGATTACACACTACAACCATTTCACTTGATTTAACTATTCAGACAACCCATGTGTGTTCTTCCTTAGGTGTCTATTTTCTCCCAACTAAGAAGACAGAATGTAATTATAATTTGAATATTGTACAAATATATTTAGGAATATAAAATGTAGGGAAAAGTACAGAAATGTTGGCTGACCACCTTGAAGAACTAAGTCATGAAAGTACTTTAGTGGCTCCCATGTTCCCACACAGCTATTGTCATCTACATTTGTTTTGTCATGCATTTAAGTACCAGCCTCAGCCTCCCTGGACGTTCTTACTACTGTATTCCCAGATTCTCATTGTGCCACATTGGCTTTGCTGGGGTTGTTCTTACTTGTCCTGCATATCTTCCTGAGTTCTGATTCCTGCTTTTTCTTGCATGTTGACACCAGGCAGAAATAATTGTCTTATCTTTCTTCTGTGGAGCTCTTCTCACTCTGGCTTTAGAGACAGTGTAAGGCTCCAATCATCCCCAAGGCCTGACAAGACACAGAGTCTTCCTCTGCATGCCTGTCCTTTGCATGCCTGTCTTCATCACTCCTTACTTATATCCTTCAGTAATTAGGGTCATTGTTGGCCCTAATTCCTTTTGATTTATTGGATGAGGTGACTTAGCCCAAGTGGCATAATGTTAACACTTTAGATCAATGTGGAATTTCTATTAACTGGACTTTATTATAGAAATAGTACTTATACTTGGAATGCACCTAGAAGCCAAGTACCCTGACTCAACCTCACTGTATCCATTATAGTACATCATGGCTCATCCACTAGACTGCTGCCCTGTAAGCCCTGAATTGTTGCTTGAATTTGCAATGTCACCCACTGTCTCCTGTGTTAAACATTCAATCCCTAGTTGAAGTTTGGAATGTGAGCAGTACAAACTAGCTGGAAGAAAAAGATTGCCTTGAGAATAACTGTGAAAAGTTTAACTGGTCTTTGTCTTCTTTATCTTTCCCTATATCCTATCTTCCATGAGCATAATTAATAGTAATATTAACAATTAACAATAAGACTGCTAGGCAGCGGTGGCACACACCTTTAATCCCACTACTTGGGAGGCAGAAACAGGTGTATTTCTGAGTTCAAGGCCAGCCTGGCCTACAGAGTGAGTTTCAGGACAGCCAGAGCTATACAGAGAAACCCTGTTTTGAAAAACCAAAAAAAAAAAAAAAGAAAATAGACTGGCATGCTCCTGATGTCATAATATTATCCCCGTACATACAGCCCCAAACAACCATGAACTGAAACCAGGAGTCCAAATTAATTGTTTTTGTTTGGATGTTGTGCCATGGTGATAAGAAAGCAGACATACCTTGTCTCTCTACCTGAGGAAGAAAAGCAAGGATTGGGCAAAAACATCAATGTATCATTCATATTTATTTTTAATTAGTTGATCAAACTGTATGTGTGGTGTGTGGTATATGTGTATGTGTACATAGGTGCAGTTACCCATTCAGACACATAAGGAGGTCACGGATCAACTTTACTATCTTCTACCATTGCTCTTCCCATCATTCTTTGAGGCAGGATCATTCATTGACCCTATTGTTTGATGTTTGGCCTAGAACAATTCAGTGAATTCAATGAATATAAAGCTCTGGAGATATATCTGTCTCTGACCCTCATCTCTTTCACCAGTGTGAGAGCTGTGTATCACCACACCCAGATTTTATGTAGATGTTGGAGATCCAAACTCAGTTCCTTGTGCTTACAAAGTCCCTCTAAGACTACTAAGACCCAGAAAGGTTGAAACACATCCATATGTAGAGGAAGTACTAAAACATAGATGTTTCTGCTTTGCTCTTTGTTTCTTTCCGTTCTACTTGAAGAAAGGGAGACTTCTTCTTTTTTTTTTTTGTTTCCCTCAAAATTTTTCTCACCACTGGCCACATTTTAAGACAAGTCACAATGTTCTGTGCTATTAACCACTGAGTCATTCGTGGGAAGTCTCTGAGAAATGTTCTTTATCAATGAAAAATTTCTAAGGATGATCCATTCCACAAAGTCTATGTTCTAATGATTTCTGATCATTTTATATAAAGCAGCACAATCAGGTTAAAAAGAATTTCATATGCTGTGGCTCTCTTAGGAAAGATGTGAGAGTTTGGCTGGGTTTGAACTAAACAGTTGAAAGTTACTCTTGAAATATAAAGGACAATTCATCTTATTTTTTAAATGGGTGAACTCTTAAAGATAACAAGCCTGAGATGGAGTTGGAGGTTCTTGAGCCCAAACTAATGGAAAAGCAAGTTGCTCTTATTTAATACAGATTTTGGATCCTGCTAATTTCTAATTAGCATATTGCATTGGGACAGTTATTTGAATTTGGTTGGACCTGGTTAGACTAAGGGGTGTGCTAATTTTCAGCTTCATTTTTCTTTCTAAAAGATCTAAAAGATTACCTTTTGACTAAGTCTGGTAATTTCTCTCTCAACCTGCTTAGCTGTCTTCAGTAGGTAAGATATTTCACATTAAACAAAGTATCTCTCCAGAAATACAACAGTATTTTTATGAAAATGAATGATTGATAAGAAGATTATTAAAGGCATAAGTCTTTGATCCCAATAAATGAGCATAATTTATAAATTTTTGTTTGTGTGTCTGATAAGGTAGTCTCTAGATGAGTACTTGTGGATATTTATCCTTTAGATTTACTATGGTATCTACTAGGTATTTGGGTATTGAAAATATACCTTAATTTATAATGAGAGCTTAGTGACTGAAGAGATCATGGATCTTTGTATGAGCTCCTCTGTTCCATCTTTGGCCAAATTTGAGTCATTAGCATACACCATCAAGCATCATTGCTGCTCAGCAGCAGCTGCCCAAGTACCTGGTACATCTTATTCCTACTCTTTTTCTGGCCACTCAGAATATGTCAACCTCACATGAAAATCTACTCATTGAGAAATGACCCCTGGCATTCTGTATCTAAAACAGATAGGATCATTCAATTTTGCCTGTCACCACCTGCCATTTCACTTAATTGTGTGAGAGTTTATTTGCCAGACAATTGCACTTTGGACTATAGTTTTGAATAATGTCAACATAGATGGGTTTTTCAGCCTCCAGGCAAGGCATCTCTTAATGGCTCTCCTAATACTCTAGTGTTTATTCTTTCTTCACTGCCCATTCATCTGAACCATCAACTTCTCCAACCATTTATCCTTAAAATAGCAACCATTGTCTCCCTGAGTCTCCTGAGGACAGAAAAGTAAAAAGGAAATTATCTTTGCTATAGAAGTCAAACGGGCAGAAAGGTTCCCTTGACCATATATCTACTTAAAGTGATGTTATGGAAGTCTGGTTAATTGAAAAATACACTTTTCCTCTCAGAGTATTCTGGCACTATTGTGGAAGGAATGAAGCATAGCTGGCCCAGCAGGTCTCATCGGTGGTAAGTGCAAGGAGAAACAGCCTTCCCATGTATAGTTTTCATTGGAATATCTCTCCTTTATTGGGAATAACAAAGGGTATATAAACCTCATGGAGTGTGCAGGGAGTTTTGGGATGAGTGTTTATCACTGGCTGATGCCAAGATATTGAGAATGCTTCATTTGTCTGAAGAGGATTTCCAGGTGCTTACTTACTGGACTTGTCCTTATAAGAAGAGAAAAATTTTAACCTATATTGGCCATTAGGCTGCATGACTACCTCAACGGTGGCAGAAGTGGGGGTCATATGGATCCCTGCATCAGTACATACATGCTCAGAGCAAGGAGGGAACAGTCCTAACTCCTACCAGTCTCACGATTTTCAGGGTCTGGAGACCTCTTGATGTCATTCCTGCTCTGGATATGCTCACCTATTCACATGGCTTTCTGCCCTTGCAAGTAGTGAACATCTAGAAGAGGAGTGGGCTTCTCATAAGAACAGTCCATTTAAGTGTTTCCATAACTGTATTTAGAATCTCAGTGGCTTCTGACATCATACCATTCAAAGGATTTGAAAGACTATGTGGAATCTGTGGAATCATCTTAATACACATTTTATGAAAGGAAAATTTCCTCTTTAAATGAAAATATCAATCTTTCTAACTAACTTTTGTCACTTCAGTAAACTGTCTTATGAGCTTGCATCTTCTATCTCTGCATTGTTCCTTATTTCTTCTCCAAGCATATCTTCTGAACCTGTAATTTGTGTTCTTGCAATAAACTCTATGTGATTAATCTGTATCTGTTGCTTCTTCCTATAACCCATCCTCTCTACTGGTATCAGAGTTACAATTCTAGTTTTACTTGGCTATTTTATTTCTGTTGGACAGTCTCCTTCAGTAGGTAGCATCTTCTCCCCCATAGAAAGTCAGTTATGGTGAGAGATGCATGTTGTTATTTTTAATCTTAACCTACAGAATTTGTGACCTAGAATGAATGCTAATATAAGTTGCTAACTCTATCTCATAGAAATATGGCAATGTTGGTGGATTACTCTCTGAGAGCTCTGGGGGTTCTGGTTGGTTGATGTTGTTGTTCTCCTATGGGTTGCAAACCCCTTCAGTTCCTTTAGTCCTTTATCTAACTCCTCCATTGGGGACCCTAGGCTCAGTCTAATGGTTGGCTGTGAGCATCTGCCTCTGTGCTTGTAAGGCTCTGGAAGAGTCTCTCAGGAGACAGCTTTATCAGGCTCCTGTCAGTAAGCACTTGGCATCCACAATAGTATCTGGGTTTGGTGACTGTATATTGGATGGATCCCCAGGTGGGACAGTCTCCTGATGGCCTTTCCTTCAGTTTCTTCTCTATACTTAAGTCTCAGTTGTTGCCTCTTCTAAGAAGGACCAAAGGATCCACACTTTGGTTTTCCTTCTTCTTGAGTTTCATGTGATCTGTGAATTGTATTTTGGGTATTCTGATCTTTTGGGCTAATATCCACTTAACACTGAGTGCATACCATGTATGTTCTTTTGTGATTGAGTTATCTCACTCAGGATTATATTTTGTAGTTCCACCCATTTGCCTAAGGATTTCTGGAGTCATTGTTTTTAATAGCTGAGTAGTACTCCATTGTGTAAATGTTACATTTTCTGTATGCATTCCTCTGTTGAGGGACATCTGAGTTGTTTCCACCTTCTGGATATTATAAAGAAAAAGGAAAGAAAGAGGAAGAAAGAAAGAAAGAAAGGGAGAAAGAAAGAAAGAAAGAAAGAAAGAAAGAAAGAAAGAAAGGAAGGAAGAAAGAAAGGATGGAAGAAAGAAAGAAAGAAAGAAAGAAAGAAAGAAAGAAAGGAAGGAAGGAAGAAAGAAAGAAAGAAAGAAGGAAAGGAAAAGGGACAGGGACAAGATGTTTCAATTTTATCTGAAGAAGGAAGATATCAAATCATCTGTACCAATCCACACAGAAAAGCAAGATGGTTTCTTCCTCTTCTGTCATAGCAAGGCCACTGAGAAGTTACTAGGTGTTCTGAGTGCAGCTTGGAAATAAAGCTGTAGTAACAGATAGAAGATTGGATTAGTGGAAAACCCTCAGTTTCTTGAACATCAGTGTGTATTTTTTATTGACCTGATTAGTCATTTGATAACTATCCACTTGTAAGTAGTGCTAGGACAGGTATGCATATCTCAGATTCTAAAGCCTCAAAAGAGATGGCACAATTCATACTATCATGCCTGGAATACTTTGGCCTTTAATAAATGTTCATTAAATTGAAAATGTGGGTTCATTCTTTGAAAGTAAGAAGTAAAGGACTTGTTAATGTATCCATAGAAGTGGCAAAGAGTAAGATAAGAAAAATAATAATTATGGTCAGATTAATTAATTAATAATATGATTTTCTTCCAATGTAAAGGAACAAAGCTTGCCTTGAGAGTGATTGGGATAAGCACTCAGGGACATGGACTATTGTCTAGTTCATTGACAAATGGCAAGGCTGCATATTTAGAATCCCAAACCGTTGTATAACTGAGCAAAGGCAAGGACAATATTTGCATCAGAAAGCAATGAAATTAAACATTTGAACTTTTACTTCTGTATCAATGAACTGGGGATATAAACCTGGCAGATCAAGCTAGTAAGAAATTACTTATAAGGTATTTATTTCTCTATAAACTGTTGTGACTAGGTTAACTGAATTCTTCAGTTAAAATCTTATTCCTATAAAAGGTTTGAGTGACAGTTTGAAATCCAGAGTCTCTAGGTTTAATATATTATGGGATTGATGTATTCAACCAGTTACATTGTCTTCTTATGAATACAGTGGTAATTTTGCAGTTAGTTCATAAAAATTATGTGGAACACTAGAAACATCATGTGCAATGTGGAATATATGCCATTGTTCAAAGGCAAATAGTGAAGTCGGTTACATATGCATGGCACTTGTCCTTGTTCATACACCCAGTGTTTTGTTGATTGTGTGAGGCACACACTTTCTTTGAACTGGACAAGAGGGAAGGTTTTCCAATGGGGTCTGCTTATGTTAAAACTTGGGTAAGAGAAAACCATGGGGGCTGTGAGGGAAGGCTTCCTACTGAGAACCTTTAGTTGCATTTTTGATTACTGGGCAATGGTACATTCAATCTTCTGTTTGGTCATATCTCTCAACATTTTCCTTTCTAATTTATTATTTTAATTATATAGCATGTATGCATGTTCACAAGTATGAGTACAGATGTGCCTATGCCAAAGCACACACTTGAAAGTCTGAGGACAATGTTGCATGTTGGTTCTTGCTTTTTATCCTGTTTGTGACATGGTGTCTTGTTGCTCGTCACTTCATACACTGGGCTATATAGCCCCAAGTTTCTGGTAATTCTCCTAGCTCCATCTACCTATCTTACTATAGGAGTACTAACTGCAGATTCATTATACCTGTTTGGATCTTTTATAGGTCCAAGGGGTCTACCTACACTCAACTCCTCAGTCTTGCTCAGCAAGTACTTTACTCACCAAGTAACATCCATGGAACTCCTTTTTAATTGTTATCTTAAGCCTTTCTCTCTCTTTCTCGATCTCTCTCTCTCTCTCTCTCTCTCTCTCTCTCTCTCTTCCTGAGATTATAGAATGATTCCTATTTGACTCTCTGAGTATCATTGACTAAAAATGAATTGAGTTCTTTAGGATTATGATTACTCAATAAAATTCTTCCAGACCAAATCCAAGAACACATCAAAACCATAAATCACAACAATCAAGTAGGCTTCATCCCAGGGATGCAAGGTTGGCTTAATATACAAAAATCCATTAACATAATCCACTATATAAACAAACTCAAAGAAAAAAATCATATGATCATCTCCTTAGAATCAGAAAAAGCATTTGAAAAATATAACATCTCTTCATTTTAAAAGTATTGGAGAGGCTGGGCAGTGGTGGCACACACCTTTAATTCCAGCACTTGGGAGGCAGAGGCAGGCAGATTTCTGAGTTCGAGGTCAGCCTGGTCTACAGAGTGAGTTCCAAGACAGCCAGGGCTATACAGAGAAATCCTATCTTGAAAAACAAAACAAAACAAAACAAAAAGTACTGGAGAGATCAGGAATTCAAGGTCCATACCCAAACATAATAAAAACAGTTTACTGCAAACCAACAGCCAATATCAAATTAAATGAAAACATACTTGAAGCAATCCCACTGAAATCAGGGACAAGACAAGGATGCCCACTCTTCCCATATCTATTCAATACAGTACTTGAATTGCTAGCTAGAAAAAATAAGACAACAAAATGAGATCAAGAGAATACAAATTGGCAAAGAAGAAATAAAGCTATCAGTATTTGCAGATGATATGATAGTATACATGATTTACCCCAAAAATTCTAGCAGAGAACTTCTCCAGCTTATAAACAACTTCATCAAAGTGTCTGGATATAAAATTAACTGAGGAAGAAATTAAAGAAACAACTCCATTCACAGTAGCCACAAATAAGATAAAATATCTTGGGGTAACTCTAACCAAACAAGTGAAAAAACTTTATGACAATAGCTTCAAGTCTCTCAGGAAAGAAATTGAAGAAAATCTCAGAAAATGGAGAGATCTCTCATGCTTATGGATTGGCAGAGTTAACATAGTAAAAATGACCATCTTACCAAAAGCAGTCTATAGAGTCTACATAATTTCCATCAAAATCCCAACACATTTCTTTAAAGACATGGAAAGAACAATTCTCAAATTCATCTGGAAAAGTAAAAATCCCAGAATAGCAAAAACAATTCTTAACAATAAAAGAACTTCTGGAGGAATCACCGTTCCTGACCTCAACCTTTACTACAGAGCAATTGTGATAAAAACTGCATGTTATTGTACAAAGACAGAAATGTTGATTAATGTAATAGTATTGAAGACCCAGAAATAAAAACAACACATGTATGGTCACTTAATCTTTGACAAAGAAGCCAAAAATATACAATGGAAAAGAAAGCATCTTCACTAAATGGTGCTGGTCTAACTGGCAATCAAAATGTAGAAAAATGAAAACAGACCCATATTTGTCACCTTGCACAAAGGTCAAGTCCAAGTGGATTAAGGACCTCAACATAAAACCAGATATACTGAATGTAATAGAAGAGAAAGTGGGAAAGAGCCATCAACTCATTGGCACAGGGAGAAATTTCCTAAACAGAATGTCAATGGCTCATGCTCTAAGATCAAGAATTGATAAATGGGACTTCATGAAACTGAAAAGCTTCTATAAGGCAAAGGAAATAGTCAATAAGACAGTACAGCAACCTACAGACTGGGAAAAAAGTCTTCACTAACCCCATATCCAATAGAGGGCTAATATCCAAAATATATAAAGAACTCAAGAAGCTAATCATCAAAATATCAAACAATTCAATCAAAAAATGGGCTATAGAACTAAATCAAGATTTCAGAACTGAGGAATCTGAAATGGCTGAGAAGCACCTAAGTGTTCAAAGTCCTTAGTGATCAGAGAAATGCAAATCAAAACGACCCTAAGATTCCACCTTCCACCAATCAGAATGGCTAAGATCAAAACCTCAGGTGGCAACACATGTTGGAGAAGATGTGGAGAAAGAGGAACTCTCCTCCATTGATGGTGGGATTGTAAACTGCTACAACCACTCTGGAAATCAATCTGGAGGTCCCTTAGAAAATTGGAAATAGATCTACCTGAAGACCCAGCTATACCACTCTTATGAATATACCCAAAAGATGTCCCACCATGCCACATGGGCATGTGCTCTACTATGCTTATAGCAGTCTTATTCATGATAGCCAGAAGCTGGAAACAACTCAGATGTCCCAGGACAGAAGAATGGATACAGAAAATGTGGTTCATTTACACAATGAAATACTACTCAGCTATTAAGAATGAGGACATCCATTATTCTGCAGGCAAATGGATGGAACTAGAAAATATTCTGAGTGAGGTATTTCAGAACCAAAAGCACATGTATGGTATGGACTCACTAATAAGTGTATGTTAGCCAAAAAAAGTACAGAATACCCAAGATACAGTCCACTGAACTCAAAAAGGTCAACAAGCCGAAGTGCCCAACTGAGGAGGCTTCAGTTCCACTTGAGAGGGAGAAGAGAACAATCACAAATGGGGAGGGAGGGACCTGGGAGGGGAACTGGACAAGGGGGTGGAGGAAAGGGAGAGGGAAGAGCAGGGAACCTGGTCTGGTATTGGGTGAGAGAAAAGGACTAAATCCCTGAGGTCCAGCAGAAAGAATGGAAGCAAGCAACCTTGGGAGACAGAAGGTTGGGGGTGGGAGAGCTGCAGAATGCACCAGAGACCTGGGAGATGAGATACTCTCAGAACTCAACTGGACTTAGGTGAAATGCCCAACAGTAGGGAGAGGGAACTTACAGAGCCCACTTCCAGCAGAAGGACAGGGCATCAAATGAGTGGGGGGGCCATCCCATGGTCACAACTCTGACCCATAATTGTTACTGTCTGAAAGAATTACAGGGATGGAAATGGAGAGGATCCTGAAGAAAAGAAGGTCCAGCTACAGGCCCAAAGTGGGATCCAGCTAAATGTGCAGTCCCAAGGCCTGACACTATTACTGAGACTATTGAGCGCTCACAGAAAGGGACCTATCATGACCATCCTCCAGAAGACCCAAGGAGCAGTTGAAGAGTCAGATGCAGATATTTGCACCAAACCTGTGGACAAAAGTAGCTGGCCCCTGTTGTTGAATTAGGGAAGGCTGAAAGAAGCTGAGAAGGGCAAACCTGTAGGAGGCCCAGTACTCTCAATTAATCTGGATCTCCAAGATCTCTCAAACACTGTGCCACCAAATAGGTAGCATACACCAGCTGATATGAGGCCCCCAACACACATACAGTAGAGGACTGTCGGGTCTGTGTTCATTCAGAGATGATGCACCTAACCCTCAAGAGACTGGAGGCCCCAGGGAGTTTAGAAGTCAGGTGGGGTTGGGGGTGGGGACATCCATGTGGAGAGAGGGGAGTAGGGAGGAGGTAGGGGATGTGGAACAGTGGGAGGGTGTATGGGGAGGGGAATAAATTATGGAGTGCAAAAAAATTAATAAAAAGATTACGATCTATTACTTTTAAAAAATGGTTTTATATTTTCCAAATGCTCTGAGTCCTTTATATTTTGATCTTCTAGATGAATTGATTTACTCTTATTTGGAAGTCATACATACAATTAGATAGATCCTTCTATGTGACAAAATAGCCTTCAAATTTAGTCTATTTCATACTTTATAGATAGATATATCTCACTTTTTAATTTTACCACTCTTATAATAAAATGTGTTTTATTTTTAAATTTTCTTGAATCACTTACAGATTAGAGCATACCACACCACCCCTAAACTTAGTGAATTAAACCCATAGTTCCTATGGTTTAAGAATCTTTTGTGACCTAGCTGAGTCATTTGTTTCATGGCCTTTGTCAAAACCTAAAGAACAACAGAGCAGTTTGGAGGAATAGTTGTATCTCAGTGTTTTACTACAATGTCTTAGAAATGACAATTCACACATTCTTTTTCTTGTCTAGTTTTAAAGATAGAATGAAGTCACTACATATATCTCACATTCAGTCAGTGAGGGATTATACAAGTATTCAAGTACTAGGAAGTCACAATCATTTGAAGCTACTTCAGAATATGTCAGCTACATCATTTTCCTAAAGGGATACTAATAATAGACAAATCAAACTACTTCCCTTCTACCCTGCAATAAAATTTATTTTGGAAGTCACAATTATAATAATTATAACATTATTGATTTTTATCCCATATATTTTATAAAATTCACTACCTATATGAATCATAACTGCTAAAAGTTTATCTAAGATACTACTTTCAGAGGAAACTTAGAATTTCCCAATTCAGCTTCCACCCTGGGAATCATCCTCTAGTGGTCACAAAAATGTAAAACATGCCTCCTGCAGATTGTCAGATAAACCAATCATTCCTTGCACTGGTCATAGAAATAACTGGTTTCAAAGGGACCTTTCCAAATTACACCATGCTTGCACTTCAGCCTCCTTCTTAAATCCTGGTAAATGGCATAGTGCTCTCTTTGGGTAGGGGCAAGCTTCCACTGTTAAAAGACATTCATATGGCAACCCCTGTGCTGTCTCTTATGAGTCTTGCCAATGCTTTGATCATTTCAAATCTAAAAGGGGTTTAAAGTGGCTTTGTTAAAACTCTCTCTATGAAAAGCTGAAATCCTTCAATAAGTCAGAATGAGATGCAGTTATATAAAGACACAGCAGTTACATGATTTTCCTGGTAGGAAATGCATCAACTAAGCTTTATCATATCACATCTGAAGGAATATATATATATATATATATATATATATATATATATATATATATACACATACATATATGTATATATATAATATTGCTGATTTATTTGACATGTGAGCACATAAGTTTTAATTACACTTGCAGCACAGCAAGTCTTTGCTTTGCATACAGGCTTAGCCAGACCTAACTCAATGATTCCATTTTAAATAGCAGTGAGGAAACCAACACCCTAAGCAAACTATACCCAGAGTTTTACTGTGATACTTGACAGTCTATTACTAAAGAGCTGCTAATTGCTGGATGAATTGATCAACTACACCATAGATACAAATACCTCTACAAAGGTTAGTAATTGTAGAATTCAATAACTTTGAATCAATTAATAAATTCTTTCCATGGGGCTCTTTGTGACACAGGACAAGAGAAAGCAAGGAAGTTGAACACCTCTTGTAGACCAAGGGAGAGTGAGGCTCTGTGAGGGGCAGAAATCATATGCTATGTGGATGAGAAAAGCTATAAGTCTGAGCAAATCCTCACTCACTTCAGCCTCTCCTCCTTCAAACAATACTCTTGTCCCTTTCTCAGAATCATTCTGAAAATGACAGTGGGAGGCCACAAGAAGAGTGAGTAACTTATGTTTTTAATTGTATGTAAGTTTAAGTAAGGATGAGAGAGCCACCCCCATACAGAATTTTAATATTTGTATTGTTATCTGCAAAGGGAAAGTAAAAGCTACTCAAATTTGGATCTATTTGTCTTTCCTAAAAAGAACTGTTTGTTTACTAATTGTAGAATTTCATTTTATATGATCTGGGTTACTTGGCAGATGTGGCTGGTCGAAGCTGTGATGACCACTCTAGTTTATAGGCTTCCTTTGCTTCCTTAGAGACAGAAGCAAACAATAAATGATGTTCACATTAATAATTCTAAGACACTGAGAAAATGTCAAATTATACTTATTGGCCAATATATGAGATGGCAAAAATATGTACCTTGCATTTCAAGAAGACATTTAATATGCTTACATTTCTAAGCATTGTTGCCCAGGACCATTAATGTCAATTCATGCTTTGACATTTTATCTGGTTTCTTAAAATGCCTATAATGTATTTTATGTAGTTCTTGCTACCAAGATTTGTTTCGTGAAATAAATAAATATACCAAGAAACTTGTAAATGTTGGGTACAGCTGTATCAGCTGTAGACAAAGCAGTAAACAGAATCATGTGAAGCAGGTAAATGGCTAATTATAATACAGCTAGTTCCAGTACTACAGGAATGTAGGAAGATGGATGAGCATGTGGAAAACACAGAGAATTTGGTACTGGCCCAGTAAAGGCTCCTTTAATTTTCTGAAGAGTCTAAAGTTTATCTTAAAGAAATCTAACTTATTTTCTTGAAATTGTTATATGATTCATATGCCCTTCTCCTAAGCTTTCCCCATCCATCCATCCATCCATCCATCCATCCATCCATCCATCCATCCACTCACCTGTGGGGCAGTTCTGACAGCCAGAGTCCAGTAGAGCAGAATCACTTAGAACCCCAGAGACCTACTGAGCATTTGCTCAAAGGGACGGAAGGTGTTCAGTGAATTGCTCCTGAGACCATGGCTCAGATTTCAGCCCAGACCCCTCACAGCTGCCCCTGCAGGAGATGTGTGCTCTATCAGGCAGACACTGCCTCCAACTCTCAGCATTCTAGCTGGACCTTACACACAGTCATCTGACCACAAGCCAGGCATGCCACGCCCCATATAATAAAAAGGGGTGGTTTTGCCCCCTCCTCTCTCTTTTGCTTCCCCTCTCTCTTCTTCCCTCCCCTCTCTCTCTTGCTTCCTCACTCTCTTATTCCCCCTCTCTTGCTTCCTCTCTCTTGTTCCCTTCCCTTCTCTCTCTTGCCTCCCCTCTCTCTCTTATTCCCTCCTCTCACTCTTGCTTGCTTCCCCTCTCTTTGCTCTCTCTCCCCTCTTTGCTCTCTCTCTCCTCTCTGCTCTTTGTTCTCTTCTCTTTCTCCCTCTTCTTCTCTCTCTCTGTCTCTCTCTCTGTCTCTCTCTCTGTCTCTCTCTCT
>JADRCD010201526.1:0-18343 GCA_019843815.1 Montemys delectorum
TCTCTCTCTCTCTCTCTCTCTCTCTCTCTCTCTCCTCTCCCTCTCTCTTCTCCTCTTTTCCTCTCTCTCCCCTCCTCCATCTCTTTCCCTTCCTCTCTCCTCCTCCTTCCCTCCTTCTCTCTGCCCTCTGCCCTACCCTTTTCTCCCCCCCATACCCTCCTCTCCTCTTTCTAAAGTGTTTCTGTCTGTGTGTGTGTGTGTGTGTGTGTGTGTGTGTGTGTGTGTGTGTTACAGAGGCCAGAGGAGGGCATCGAGTGTTTTGCTCCATTACTCATGTTGGCAATTTGAACTCAAATCCTCAAGCTTCCCACTGAGCCATCTCCCCTGCCCCTGGTCTTTCCTCCCCCCTCCCCCCAGTGCTGAGGATCAAACTGGGTGTCTTATGCATCCTAAGTAAGAGCTCTACCACTGAATTATTCTTCCAGGTCCTGTTTTCTGATTCTTTCTATCATTCTCTTTTACATTTTGTGTGTGTGTGTATGTGTGGGTGTGTATGTGTCTGTGTGTGTCTGTGTGTGTATATGTGTGTGTGTGTGTGTGTGTGCGCGCGCGCGTGCGCGCAAGCGAGTGCATGCATGTGTGCACTCAGGTACTACTGTCCTATTGTGAAGGTTGGAGTTTGCAGAAGTTAGTTCTTTCTATCTACCTCATGGATCCAGGCGATCGCAGGCTTGGTGGCAAGCATCACTATTTTCTGTGCCGTCTCCCAGCCCATTTTGTATTTCTTGATATGGATGTTGATTACACATTTGTGTTGTATTTTGTGAACACTCATCATATTTATGATTTGCACACTTTTATGCCTTTGTATTATTGTCCTCTGAAGTTTTAAAATTTCAGGAGACTGGAGAGATGGCTCTGAGGTACAGAGGACTGGCTGTTCTTGTTGAGGATCTGGATTTGGTTCCCAGCACCCACACAGTCTCCTATCTGTAATTCCAATTCCAATGACTTTGATGCCCTCTTCTGACCTCCATGAACACTACATGTATGAGGTCCAAATACATGCATGCAGGGGAAACCCTCATATATGAACATTTTTTAAAAATCTTTTTTTACTTTTAAAATTTCAGAATATTTTGAAAACAGATCTCTTAATACTAAGATGACCTGAACTAGGGAGAACACTTCTTCATGGTGTTCAGTTTTTTTTCTCAGCTGTGTATCTATCATTCTATTTCTTCCATTTTTTATGTTTATTTAAATTTATTTATTATTATAAATAAGTACATTGTAACTGTCTTCAGACACACTAGAAGAGGGCGTCAGATCTCATTACAGATGGTTGTGAGCCACCATGTGGTTGCTGGGAATTGAACTCGTGATCTTTGGAAGAGCAGTCAGTGCTCTTACCCACTGAGCCATCTCTCCAGCCCCTATTTCTTCCATTTTAAATCCTTTCTTTATGAATAACAAGCCAGCTTGCCCATGGTAAGCATTTATAGCATAAATTTTATACTAAATATTGCTTCTCTTAAGGAGGAGCCCCTCCATTTGTCTGGATATTAAACACTTTGCTGCCACCTGCTGGTCAACTACCAATGAATTTACACAGATGTTTGCCCTTTGAGTGGTGCCCACTGAGAGGTGATATGCCCTGCAGGACTACTAGTCATTGGCCATTTTGTGATGAACCCTGAAAACAATGGGGTGTTGGTGGTCAGACCCCCTTTGTTATTGTTAGTTCTTCCCCCTACACAAGATGTAGATCTGTTGTTAGAGGCCCTTACCAGTTCTTCTTGTATATTCCCAATTAAATTCCAAGTTGAAACTTTTTTGTTTGGTTTTTTGAAACAGGGTCTCACTATATAGCTCTGGCTGCCCTGGACCCTGGACCTCACTAAGTAAACCAGGCTGGCTTTGAACTCAGAGAGATCCTCTTGCCTCTGCCTCCCAAGTGCTGGGATTAAAAGCATGTGCCACTATGCCCAGCCAAACTTTTTTTGTTGTTGTTTTGTTTGTTTTTTGAGACAGGGGTTCTCTCTCTGTGTAGCTCTGACTGCCCTGGAACTAAATTCTGCATTCTCTCTCTCTCTTTCTCTCTCTCTCTCTCTCCCTCTCCCTCCCTCTCCCCCTCTCTCTCCCTCTTCCTCTCTCTCTCTCTCTCTTTCTCTCTTTCTCTCTCTCTCTCCCTCTCTCTCCCTCTTTCTCTCTCTCCCCCCTCTCTCTCTCTCCCTCTCTCTCTCTCTCTCCCTCTTTCTCTCCCTCTCCCCCTCTCCCTCTCTCCCTCTCCCTCTCCCTCTCTCTCTCTCTCTCTCCCTCTTCCTCTCTCTCCCTCTCTCTCCCTCTCCCTCTCTCTCTCTTCCTCCCTCTTCCTCTCTCTCTCTCTCTCTCTCTCTCTCTCTCTCTCTCTCTCTCTCTCCCAGGCTGGTCTTAAACTCAGAGGTTCGCCTGCTTCTGCCTCTGAGTGCTGGGATCAGAGGTGTGCACCACCACTTTTAATCTGATGCTACAGTGCTGGATTTGTATTAGTTCATTTGTTTGTCAGTTTCTTGATTAAAAACAAATCCACACAATATATTCTGATAATGACTTTCCCCTCTCCAACTCCTTCCAGATCCTCCCCTGCATCCTCCCTCTTCCCCCTCTCTAAAAATCAAACAAAAAAGACCCCCCCACACACAAAAGAAACCAAAATATATAAGCAAAAGACCAATAAGATTTAAAAAAAGCTCAAAACTATATGAAACAAAAGGTCTACAAAAATACTATTCAATTTATTTTGTGTTGGACATCTACTTCTGGAATGGAACCTCCTCTGAGTTGTGGCTAATGGACTCCGTTTTAGAAAACCGTTTTTTCCTTTGTAAGCAGGTACCAATTGTAGATAGCTTCGTGGCTAGGGGTAGGAGCCTGTGTCCACTCCCCCGTCACCCCGGAACTCTGTGCTGGCCCTGTGTGTGCTGCCATAGTCTCTGTGAGCTCACATGGGCATTAGTCCTATTGTAATAAGACTAGTCAAGTTCCCATCTACTGCAAGCTGCTCTAATGGTGGCTGAGTGAGGCACTCAACTGTGGAGACAGCAGAATGCCATTGATGATGGCTTGGGTTCTCTGTGTGGAGAGTATGTGTATAATATTCCGTTTGTGATGGCTGATCTTGGTTGTTAACTTGGCTACATCTGGAATGACCTTTAATCCAGAAATGGAAGGCACACCTGTGATCTGGATCTTGCAGTGGGAAGTCATGCCTTTAGCCTAGGCCACACCTTCTGCTGGAAGTCTATATAAGGACAATGGAAGAAGGAAGACTTTGTTCTTTGCCTGCTTGCCCTCACCTTGCTAGCATATCCATTCCTTCACTGGCATGGAGCCAGTAGGGGATTCTGGCATATACAGAAGGCCAGTGGAGACCCCCAGCCCTGTGGGACTGAGCAGCTACTCCATTCTTGGACTTTCCATTCACAGCTAGCCACTGTTGGATTAGCTGGACTGCAGCCTGTGAGTCCTCCATGTGTGTGTATGTATGTATATAGGATATATTGAATACGCACACATCCCATAGGTTCTGTGACTCTGGAGGACGTTGACTACTGCACCATCCCAAGCACTCTAAGTTACAGCTCAGAGGCACTAAGAACACCCACAGCAATCATCCCTACCACCCACACCACCCCTTTCCAGAACTGAAGCCCTGCACTCACGAAAGGCTTCTAGATCCCCACTTTTTCTAGCTTCTGGAAACTACTAGTCCACTTTTTGTCTTTATGAGTTGACTGTGCTACCTCACATAAGAGGAACCATACAGTATTTGTTCCTTTGCGCTGATTCCATGTAGTACAATGTTAAGGTTCAGCTACATTGTGACATGTATCAAAACATTTTTTTTTTCCTTTTCTTTTTGGTCCTGGGAATTGAGCTGATGGCTTTGTTCAGGCCAAGCACATATTTATTACCCTCCCAGCCCCTTCTTTTTTGAGGCTGAGTAATATTTCACACTATAAGCCGCACTCTGCTCATCTGTCGATGGATATTTGAATTGCTTCTACTTTTTGGTTGCCATGAACAACTGTGAGCGTGGATATACAGAAATATTTTCAATTTAAGTATCTTACATTGGATGGAGATGCTGGCTCATGTGGTCATCTCATGTTTAACCCTTTCAGGAACTGTCAGGCTGCTTTCCACAGTTACACTCCCAAGTGATACCCAAGGGTTTAAATTCCACCATGTTCTTGCCAATGATTACTTTTGCCTCCCTCTGCCCTTCTGAGACAGGGTCTCATGTAGCCCAGGCTAACTTACCGTATAGCTGAGGATGACCTTGAATTTCTGGTTCTTCTGCCCCCACTTCTTGAGTCCTGGGATTACAGGTATTCCTGCAGCGCTGGGGATCAATCCCAGAGCTTCCATCATGCATGTTAGGCAAGAACGCTACCAAGCAAGCTATAGTCCCAGCCCCAGGTTCTCATTGTGACTGACTTGTGTGTGTGTGTGTGTGTGTGTGTGTGTGTGTGTATGTGCGCATGTGTGTGTGCTTCCATCATTCATGTTAGGCAAGAATACTACCAAGCAAGCTATAGTCCCAGCCCACTTCTCATTGTGACTGTGACTTGTGTGTGTGTGTGTGTGTGTGTGCGCGCGCACGTGTGTTCACAGGGTAGACGTTGGGTTGGTTTTCTTTCTTTATCACTAATTTTTTTTTTTTTTTTTTAAAAAAAGACAGTTTCTCTCTGAACCTGGAACCCACTCTGCAAAACTAGATTTTTGGGGGGGGTTTGTTTGTTTGTTTGAGACTGGGTTTCTCTAGCTCTGGCTGTCCTGGAACTCACTCTGTAGACCAGGCTGTCCTGGGACTCAGAGTTAAAGGTACACACCCTTACCTCCTTGCCAGGAACTGCCTTTCTGTACTCCCACACTAGGATTACAGGGGCGGGAAAGTTAAACTTAAGTTTTCCATGAGCATTTTTCCAGTTCATTGTGACTTTTCCCTGATCATTACTCAAGTTAAATGTTTTTTATGAGCTTATCTGCCATTTGGATATTTTCTTCAGAGACATGTCTATAGTCAAGTCTTGAGCAACGAGATTCTCGTTACTATTGAGTTTCTAGGACCGTTGAGTTTTCACACCTCTGAAAGTTTTTGTAGAGCTGGGAGATGTGTGTGGATGATGTCACTCCTAACTGATGGTGGCTGGTTAGGGTCAGGACCCCATCTCTGCAGAATGAAGTGATCGAGCAGTTTTTATTCCTGTATTCAGATTGATTAGCCAAGCAGTTCATTCACTATATCATAAACAAAAGTGGTCCTTTTGCTGTGTCACATTTTTAGGCTAACACAAAAAGAATACATGTTATATGTTCTGTTTACCAGATGTTCAAGAAGTGACAAAATTAGTTTAATGCTAGAAATCAGGATGGTTCTTACCTCTGGTGGGCCAGGCATTCAATGGAAGGGAACATAAGGGGACTTTCCGGGTTAACTAATCTGCAACTTGCTCTGAGTGAGTAGTGGCACCATAGG
Source organism: Montemys delectorum (assembly GCA_019843815.1). Lineage (NCBI taxonomy): Eukaryota > Metazoa > Chordata > Mammalia > Rodentia > Muridae > Montemys > Montemys delectorum. The sequence goes on from JADRCD010201526.1 coordinate 5,465, forward strand.
AACGTAAGTTAAAAACTTATTAGGTAGACCAGCGATATAACTTAGCAGGAAGGCATTTGTCGAGCATGTGCAAGGCCCTGAGTTCAAGTTTCCAGCATCAAAAAAATTAAGTAGATGTGTAAGATTTTTTTTTTTTCGAGACAGGGTTTCTCTGTATAATCCTGGCTTTCTTGGAACTCGCTCTGTAGACCAGGCTGGCCTCGAACTCAGAGACATAGCTTTTTATAAAATGAAAATATAAATTAATCTAGTCATCATAGAAATTAATATGAATGTTCCTCAAACAATTAATACAAGGCCTATCATATGATACAGATATACCATTCTTATGTAACCATACCTAAAAGCATCTAAGTTAATTTATATCAGAAATGACCACACACTGATGTTTACTGTGGTATTATTCACAATAGCCAAGCTATATAGTCAACCTTGAAACTCATCAATGGATAAAGAAGCTGTTGTGCACACGTGGTTAAATATTATTCAGCCATAACAAGAATGACATCGTCTGGCACACACCTTTACTCCCAGCACTTAGGAGACAGAGACAAGTAGATCTCTGAGTTTAAGGCCAGCCTGGACTACAGAGTGAGTTCCAGAACAGCCAGGGCTACACAGAGAATTTGTCTTGAAAAACAACAAAACAGGGGCTGGAGAGATGGCTCAGTGGTTGAGAGCACTGACTGCTCTTCCAGAGGTCCTGAGTTCAATTCCCAGCAACCACATGGTGGCTCACAACCATCTGTAATGGCACCTGATGCCCTCTTCTAGTGTGTCTGAAGACAGCAACAGTGTATTCACATACATGAAATAAATAAATAAATAAATGTAAATATTAAAAAAAGAAAGTATTAGGAATAAGACTTCCATTTAAAAAAAAAACCAAAACAACAAAACAAGACAAAGTAATGAAATCAAATGTATATAGAAGTACACTTTTAATCCCAATGCTTGAGAGGCAAAGGCAACCAGATCTCTGTGAGTTTGGGACCAGCATGTTCCAGGCCAGCCAGGAATATATAAATATTCTATCTCAAAAAATAAAAATAGGGGATGGAGATGGGACACAGTTGTTAAAAGCACAAGACCTAAGTTCAACTGCTCTAGGGGATTTGAAGCCCTCTTCCAGTAGGCACCCCACCCCCACCTGCCAACACACACGCGCACACACACACTGGCACATATACCCTTTCTCTAGATACACACACATTAAAGTTAAAACAAATTAAGAAATAAAAATAGAATGAAATCATTTGATGGAAAATGATTGTAAGTGGAGATCATCATGTTAAGCAAAAGAAGCCAGACTCAGAAAAACCAATACTGCATGTTTTTTTCTCACACGTGGAATTTAAGTTTTAAAAAAGGACACAAAAGTAGAAAAGGGACGACTGTTTGGGAAGAGGAAAGGGCCAGGGAAAGAAAGGAGGGTGTACAGGATACAGGACAGTATAACGTAGAGTAAATAGGATCAAAGCACAATATATTGCATATGAAAATCTCATAACAAGGCAGGCGGTGTGGCGCATGCCTTTAATCCCAGCACTTGGGAGGCAGAGACAGGTGGATTTCTGAGTTCGAGGCCAGCCTGGTCTACAGAGTGAGTTCCAGGATAGCCAGGGCTATATAGAGAAACCCTGTCTCGAAAAACAAACAAACAAACAAACAAATATACATACATAAAGTACTTTTGAAAAATTAATGTTTGTGTATGCATACATGTACACACTCGGGATTCAGAAGACAATGTGTGGGAGTTGTGTCTCTCCTTCCATCATGTGGGGCTCCAGGGATGGAACTCAAGTTACCAGGCATGGTAGGGCAGGTGCATTTACCCATTAATCCATCTTGCCTGCTTGGGTTTTTTAATAAAAAAAAAAAAAAGGATTTTGGGAACTGGAGAGGTGGCACAGTAGCCTACCACTCTTCCAGAGGACCCAGGGTTCTATTCCCAGCACCCACATGGCAGCTCACAACTCGCTGTAACTCCAGTTCCCAGATCTGACACCTCCACATGTGTGGTGCATAGGCTACATTATGAGAGTTTCATACATGTATATCATGTTTATATTCACTTCATATTTCCTTACTCCTCGCACTCCGCCCATCCTTTCTCCTCTCAAAAAGTTCTCCCGCTTTCAAAACACACACACACACACACACACACACACACACACACAATCTAGATTTTGTCAAATAATTTTTAGTAAGAGAGTGATTTCTGACTGAGGAATATTGCTGACAAGAAAAATAATAGAGGGGCACATTGGGGGGTGATGGTGAGGATGGCTCCTGTACTAGTCTAAGTGTACAGTGTGTGTTCAAGAAATATCTGTGGAATGAAAGAATTACAGGCCTCTCTCTTAGATGAGACAACGCAGACAATACAACTGAGTTAAGAATCCACCTGCCCTAACCCCTGCCCTGGCCTCCCTTACAACGGAAGAAGCTGAGATTCAGAGGAGTAAAGAAAATCATGAAGCTAAGTGCTGAGAACTGAATCAGTTCTTAAGTGAATCCAGGCCAGGCTCAACTTTGGGAAGAGAGAAGAGAGGCCAGTGGCCCGCCCACACTTGTTCACTCAACAATTACATTTTGTGAGCACCTACTGAGTTTGCTAAGGTGGTGGTGAGACAGAGTAGGGAAATATGTATAAGAGAATAATAAAGGTATTTTTTTTTATCGCCACTGTTCTTAGACTCTATGTTAATAATTGCAATAATAGCCCGTTGTGTCAAATGCTTTCCAAGGCTTTCCTCCATTTCTTCTGCGCCAGGAAATACTGTTATCCTCATAGTTGGGGTAAGCAAACTGAGGCATGGAGCATGAACATACCCAGCATACACATCCATCTGCTGGGACTTCGCTGAACGTCTAACCAGACGGAGGTCCGACCCAGCACCGGAGCTCGCACGGTCGCTTGCTCGCTCGCCTGCTCGCGCGCTCCACCTTGCGCGCCAGGGGACGCCGGATCACGTGGGCAGCGGCCCCGCCCCTCGGCCCCGCCCCGCCCCGCCCCCGCCGCGCTCCCTCCCTCTCTCCTTCCCTCCCCCTCCCTCCCCGGCCCGGTCCGGCCCATCCCCCCCCTCCCCACCGGCTCCCTGAGGCCCTGCCGGGTCGGGCTGCGGGCGGCCGGGCGCCGACGGCCGGACAGACGGACACGCGCGAGGACGGGCGGACAGAGGCGCCGAGGGCGCTGGGCACGCACGGCCCGGGCCGGCGCTGCGAGGCCCGCCCGGGAGGGCCGGGGCCGCGCTCAGGTGAGGCGACGGCGACGCCGGCCCGTAAGGGGTGGGCCTGCCGGGCGTCCCGGGCCCGGCCGGGTTGGCTTCGTGGGGAGTAGGCGCCGCCCGGGCCCGGCGCGCGAAGATGGCGCCGGGCAGCCGTGCAGCTCGGCCCGAGTGCGGCCCGGGCCCGCAGCCGCCCCACCCGCCGCCGCGCTCGTGTCCCCGTCGCCATGTTGGGGAGCGGGCCCGGGGCCTGCGGGCGGGGCGCGGGCGGGAGCGGCGGGGTGGCGGTGGGGAGGGTGCGGGGCGCCGGGTCGGGGCGCTGCGGGAGTGCAGGGCGGCCGGGGGACTGAGCGGGGTGGCGCTCCGGCCCAGCAGCGGGCAACATCGGGGTGTGAGGTCGGGGTTACCAGCGCGGAGAAAAGACCCCGGGGGCGAACGGGACCCGCGTTGGGGTTGGTGGGCTGAGGGGGTGGTGGGCGGTGGAGTTGGGTTAGGCCGTGCGCAGTGCTCCGAACCCCAGAGTCGAACCTAGGGGCAGGGGAGGCGGCTTGGGGGCCAAGTCCGGGCTGTCAGAGCTCGAATAGTTCTTTGCGTGCACAGGAGGTGATTGATTAGTAAAGGGGGTTTCGAACGCTGGTATCAGAGTCGGGTACTGACACAGGAATCGATCTGGAAAGGTCCTGGCCCTGAACGGCCAGCCTTTATGACTCCCAAGGGTCTCAGGACCTAGGAGCCCCGAGGAGCCCGAAGAGCCTCTAGTCCGGTTGGAGGCAGCAACAGGAAAAGGGAAGAACTTGATGAGGAAAGAAAGGGTGGTGGGGGTTGGATGTAGGAGCTGGACAGACAGCAAAAGGTACAGAGTGGCACTGGTTAGGAAAGGAGAGAACCTCCGGCAACTTAAGGAGTTGTCTTTAAAAGGAGGGACCCGACTGTTAGGGGGCGGTGACCCAAAGTGTCTTTCCTGGAAGGGGACAGGCCTGCTTAAAAAGCAGGGTCACCTGAAGAGGTCATCTGAAAGGTCTTGTGGAAACCAGCTAGAAAGGTGAAGCATGGGTATGGAAAGACTACAGTGGCTTTGGATGTCGTGTCATAATTTCAGATCAAGTAGTGATTTTAGCCTGAGAGGTAGCTACCTTCCCAAGACTGGTCATGTTGGTGAATGGGGCTCCTGGATAGGGCCTACTACTGCTTCCTCATTAACACGTTTCCTCAAAGGATTTTACTAAGCTAAAAGGTACCATGTATTTTGTTTGAACAAGTTTGTCAGTACACAGGCTGAGTGAGGTACAAAAACTATAGATAATCAATTACTGGATATTTCCTAGACCTCTATTGGTACACAAAAAGCATCAACAAAGAACCTCTTTGTAGAGTTAAAAGATGCCCTTCCTCTTTTAGATGGTTATTGAACAGCAAAGAACACAAAAAGCCTACAAGGAAAAAAAAAGAATGATGTTAGAGACCTAGGCTCTCCATCATGTTCTGTTTAAGTTGTGTTATTATTGGGAATTCAGAGTTTAAATGGACCAGGAGATAAATCACCCAATGATTTAATGTCCCTAAGTTTCATCTATAGCTTCAATGAATCATGAACTGAAAACATTCATTTTAAAAAATTACATCTGTGGTAAATATACCTTTTTTTTCTTGTCATTCTATGCTAAACAGACAACTTAAACTGTTTACATGACATATTTTATTGGGTGTTATAGGTACAGGGATATTACAAATACTATACCACTTCATATAACGATTTTGATACCTTAGGAGGTTCTGGAATCCATTGTCAATGGATGTAGCAAGGAATGACAGTACAGAGCCCCACATGATCAAAAGAGTTTTAGAAGCCAGGTGCACTGGCTCACATCTATAGTCTCAAGGCACAGGAGGCTGAGGCAGGAGACTACTTTCAAGGCTGTGTCTTAGGAGGAAAACAAAAAGACTTTCAGAGCTTAGTGATGTAGTAATGGTACAGTATCTGCCAGTCATACAACGTAAGTCCTTGGTTTTATCCCAAGCACAAAAAGGACTTTTAGCCAAAAAACTTGAAAGGTTTTAAATAGCAACTTTTCTGAGCCTTCCTAATGCAGAGAGGTCTGGTCTTATGTGTGCCATGGCCCCTGTAGCATCTAGTGAAACACATGGACCTTTCATAAAATTATGTTTTTAATTGTATAAAATAAAGTACATGGATTACAAAGAAAAGCAATTACATTATAATAGCTACTAAATATAAAAATTATCTATGTTGATGTATCTGCACACATACCTTTTAGTGAATGTGGTGGTAGGGATTAAACTCAGGACCTTGCACAGTCTGAGTCAGCACTGTCATGCTGAATGATACCCCTTGCACTATATGGGTGTGTGTGTAGTATTTGTTTGAGTACGTGTGCATGCATGTGGAGACCAGAAGTTGACTTTGGTGTCGTTTTACTTGATTGCTTCTCTGCTTTATTTTTGTTTTTATTTTGACATTTTCTTCTCTGTTCTCTAGTGGGTGAATGTGGGGGCACTTCTCTCTCAACCTGTGTTGGTCTGCCAGCTCAGTGGGGGAAGGCACTGGCTGTCAGGTCTGATAGCCTGAGCCAGGTTACAGTCCTAACCACTTTATCTTTGAGACAGGGCCTCTCACTAACCCTCCAGCTTATTGATCCAGCTCACTAGCCAAGGAGCTTTAGGAACCTGCCAATCTCTGCCCTCCAGCAGGGGGTTACAGATGGGCACCTTGCCTTTGTTAGGACTAGGGTTCCAAACTCAAGTCTTTATGCCCTTGTGGGACAAGCATTTTACTACCTGAGCCATCCATCTTCCAAGTCCTATATATAGTCCACTACCAGCACATTAAGAAATAATTTCAAAGATATGTACCTTGAATAAGATTGAGAACAGTCTATATGCAGGTATGATCAAAGACAAGGAAGGTTGGTAAAAGACTTGACTGAGGAATTTAGCCTGACTCCTCCTCACCTGAGGATCAGGCAGTCAAGACTTTTGAGAGGGGGAGTATATAATGAGGTTTAATTTTTAGGAGACGAATGGATGCGCGCTCGTTCTCTCTCTCTCTCTCTTGTTCTCTCTCTCACTCTCTTGCACTCTCTCTCTGTATGTGTGTGTGTGTGAGAGAGAGAGAGCAAGCGAGCACACATGTATGTTCAATCTCTGTTGTCTTTCTTAGGTAGTGTTCAGCTTGGCATGCATCCATCTGTCTGTCTCTGTCTGTCTGTCTGTCAGTTGGTCTATCTATCACTCTATCCATATTAGCAGGGTCTCCTGAAGGCCTGGAATTTGTCAAGCAGGGTAGGTTAGCTAGCCAGTAAGCGCAGGCGTACTGCTTGTCTCTGACTCTTCAGCACTGAGATTACAACTGCACCAAAATACCTGTTTTTGTGTGTGTGTTTGTTTGTTTGTTTGATTGTTTTATTTTGTTTTAGTTGGTTCCTGGGATGGAACAAAGATCCTCACGCCTGGAAGGCAAGCACTTTACAAACTGAGCTATCTTCCCAGCACAAATAAATGTTCTTTTCAGATATGGAGAATAGACTGAAGAGAAAGGAAAGAAAAAATAGGGGTCAAACTTAAGGTTCAGAGAGTAGACACTGAGCAGAATTAGGTATTCCAGGTGATGATACCTGGCACCCTGAGTGATAAGGGAGTATTTTAAACTCCAGTTTGGATGATGACTGTCAACCATTTTTTTTCCAGTGAAATAAGGATGAATAGAAAATTGTCACAAGTTAGAGGGTTTTTGTTTTGTTATTGTTGTAGGGTTTTTTGGTTTTGTTTTAGTATTTTACCATTCCAAAGCTGTTAAGTGTAGTATAGTTTTTGGTTAGATATTAGAGGTGTCAGCTGACATAAAAGGTAGTGGCAGGATGCAAAGAATAACCCTAGAGTGTAGGAGTCACAGCTTCCTATATCTGGGAACACCAAACTTGTTCATGGGTTACATCTTGTCAAACCAACCTGGTTTTTGTAAACAATGTTTCACTGAAGCACAACCACACTGATTTACATAGTGTCCAACTGTAAGTACTTCCAGTTGCAGAATTGAGCAGTTTTTACAGAGAATTTTTATCAGCTCACAAAGTTGAAAATACTCTTGCAAATGCTTGTTAACACCTAATGCATTAGTTATAATCTTTACTTTGCTGTCCAACTCCTATACCATGGAGAATTGCCATCTTACCTTTGCTCTTCTGGCTGGGTTCCCCTTCCACTCTGTACCTGCAATATGATATAGTCCCCTGGCTCTTTTTTTTTTTTTTTTTTTGTTTTTCCAAACAGGGTTTCTCTGTGTCGTCCTGGCTGTCACTCTGTAGACTAGGCTGGCCTCGAACTTAGAAATCCACCTGCCTCTGCTTCCCGAGTGCTGGGATTAAAGGTGTGCGCCACCACTGCCTGGCCCCTGGCTACTTTTTATTTTTCAGTGATAGCAAACTGACTGTTTTGGAATCTGCTGAGTGGGTTAACTGAGGTAGTCTCAGGTTTATACAATTTACACCCAGCTGGGGCTTGTTCTGTTAGATTATATATTTCTATTGGATTATTTTTTAAAAATATTTCTTTATATATTCTAATTATTAACTCTTGTATTACAGATGTTGTATCCCAGTTTGTTACATACTCTGAGAGTTGAGAATACATAATTTGCTCAGTACCTTGGACTTAATCCTTAGCATGGGGGGAAAAAAGCAGGGAGGGTGCTGGAGAGATGGCTCAGTGGTTAAGAGCACATAATGCTTTTGTGCATGACCCACTTTCAGTTTCTAGCACCCACTTGGCAAGTTCCAATATTGGAATCCAATTCCTTTTCTGGTCTCCATGGGTACTGCATACATATGGTACACATACATATATTTAGGCAAAACACTCCTACACATAAAAGTATTTAAATTAATTAATTAAAATCTATATAAGGTTGCTCAAAGTGAAATTTTAATGTCAATTTTATCAATCTTTTCCTCCCCAAGATTTTAAATTACTGTGTAAATGATCTTCTAGAATCTCAATTGTTTGTCCTTAATGTTTAGATCTCTGGTCTACTTTGTGTGTGGAATGAGGTTAGGTGCAATTTTATTATTTCATTTATGTGTAATCACGTATCTCAAAACTACATACTGACTAGCACCTGCTTTCAAATTGTAAGCTTCTTGGTAGAATCTGGGCTCCGAATGTCAACTTTCATGTTTACTAATTGACCTGGTAGAGATTTATGTAACTTGGTGCCTCAGCTTTATCTTTAAAATGAAGATAATAGTACTTAATAGAGTTGCTAAAAGGATTAAATTAACTCATGTAACCTGTAGAATAGTGCCTGGCACTTACAAAATGTTCAATAAATGTTACCTGTTATTTATAACCACTGTTCATGTCTCACTTCCCAGCACCTGGCACAAAGTAGGGATTCACTAGAGTTCACTAGATTGTCACATATATTTGGCTCTCAGGTTGAGTCAGAGTGATTGAGACCTAGGCTGAGGTGCTTGGTTTAGGGCTGCCTTAACTCCCAAATTCCTCACTTTTGCAAGTAATTTTGTAGCAGAGGATACAAACTAGCAGCCTGTGGTTAACTTTGACCTGCACACATATTTTGTTTGGCTCATGCAATATTTTTAATGTCTTTAAAATTTTACACAAACGTCTGAATTTCTGACTTGTCTTGAAAACCTGTAAGATCTGTCAACACTAAGCTCATATTCTTTCATAGGAAAACTCAGCAATACTTGTAGGCAGGCGTATTTTCTAGTTCTTCATGGTTTGCTGTGTGTGTGTGTGTGTGTGTGCGCGCGCGCGCGCGCACGCGCGCGCGCTTCTATAGACATTGATTTTCTGATTCTTAATTTTTTGGAATTTTGAATATTGTCTCCTAAACTAGGATATAGCAATGGGATGCGGTCAGACTAACTTAAAGTCGACATGAGTTGTGGACAGACTAAATACTAAAATATATTCAAGAGAATGAGCTTGAACACAGTGAGTAAAATGAGAATTTAATTTATAAGATGAGGTAAAATTCAGTGCAATTCTGGGGATATTTAGGCATCTACTATTTTGGGTACTGTGCTATGTTAGAAATTACCACATGGTGATAGAGAACATGATAGCCAGCTTTAAAAATATTGCAAAAAAGAGGTCTTCGTACTTGTGATAAGGAGTTGCTGTCTTAATAGTTCCACATGAGAGAGGAGGGAGGAGTTCATTCTTTGAACATTTTACTACCTGCCATGCATGCCACAAACTGGCTAGAATGCTCCACTGTAGAATTTATAGGATTTCAAGATGAATATGGCAGAGTTTGTGTGATAGTGTCTGTAGTGAGTTGAAGTAGAATATCAAGAATGGTGAGGGTCTTAATTCTTGAAGATGATGCTACTATACAGACTGATGCATCATGGGTATAGTGGTGTGTGAGTAGGAAGTAGTAGAGTCTAGTTGGAGGCTTGTGACACAGCTTAGTAGATAAAGACACTTGCCACCCGAGTTTGATGGCCAGAACTCTGCATTAAAGTAGGAGAGAACTGACTTAATAAAGTTTTCCTTTGACATGTGTACCCTAACAAATAAAAATAAGAGTCCAGTTTGCCTGGAAACCAGGTTGTTACACAGTGTTTTTGGAGATAAGGCTCAAAATGAAGAGTGAATGGCAGCAATATGATAGATAAAACTTGTCAAAGCAGCGTTGGTGCTCAGGGTTTGCATGCTTACTGTTCACTACACAAGTGCTGAGCACTTCACAAGGAGTTCGCTTTTTTTCTTTTTCTTTTTCTTTTCTTTTTTTTCTTTCTTTCTTTCTTTCTTTCTTTTTTTTTTTGATTTTCATAATAACTTGAAGAAGCTTCTGGTTTTTAAAAATCCCTTTTTATAGACTAAGCAAGAAATATACGTAACAGTTGGTGATAAATTTGCATTCAGGCAGTCTAGTTGCAAAGCCTGTGTTCCTAATTTGTGCATTGTATGCTAGTGAACATTGGAGGACTGTTTTGGTTGTGTTTGTTGTTTTGTTGTGAGGCATCTTCTCTCTGGGTCAGGTTAGTGTTGAGTTTGAGATACTCCTGACTTCCTCCAGAGTGCTGGGATTACACCTGGTTCGTGGAAGACTTTGAATGTTCTATTTCTTCTTGTTTCAGGTTGGGGAGTTTGACTTGATTGACTAAACAGTAGGAAGCCATCAAAGGTTTTAGTGTTGTAATGAAAACTGTAGGATGAGAAGCCCTTTTGTGAAGTACTGGACCAATCCAGGGAGAAAGGGAAGTGATGGAGCTGGGTTGTTCCCTCTCTGCTCTTTAGATTGGATGCTTCTTGAGGGCTGAGCCAAGTGTTGCTCCTACATTCTGCCTTTGTCTCCATTGTCTACCTATTGTGTAATCTAGCATATTTATTTACTTTTAAATTTTTTTATCTTTTTCTATTTTATTCTAAAAATATGCATGGTAGGTTTCTAGGAGCTCAACAAATATAATATATAACTCTCTAGACCTGGAACAGTAGCTCAACAAGTAAGAGTGCATCTTGTTCTTGCGGAGCAGAGGACTTGAGTTTGATTTCTAGCACCTACATTAGGCAGCTCACAATTATCTGTAACTCCATTTTCAGGAGATATGACAGCCCTCTGAGCTCCTTAAACCTGCATACATAAACAAATAGTAACTAGTAAAATATGTTTTAAATTAATAAATGTCTAGAGGCTTATATGGATGAATACAGAAAGGGAATAAAGCCCTTTGGTGGAGTAACAGCATAATTAACTTGGGAGGGGTTTTCTATTCTGTATCATTTAGAATAGTAGTAATCAGCTAATAATATTAACTTGGGTTAGTTAATAATGCTAATGATCACCAGATTTAAAAGGCACTTAAGCTATAAATCATTATTTATGTTCTGTAGATACCAACGTCTAACTTGAACATTCCCAGTATGCACACAAAGAGAAAACAAAAAGTTCTCATTAGCCAGCTCATTTACTAATACTAAGCTTGTTGAATGTATATTCCATCGTGCCCATTTATTTACATGTTTTTAAAGATCAAGCAGACATCTCATGGGAAGAAATAGTGATGAATTTGTGTATCAGATTCCTTTTTGGGAAGTTGTTCATTGGGTTAAGTATCTTCCTATATTACTAATTTTTAAAATTATATTTGGTTATGAATTTTGTTGTGTTTGTGTGTATGTGGAGGTCAGAGGATAACTTCTAGGAGTTTGTTTTCTCCTTTTACCGTGTGGGTCACAAGGATTGAACTTAAGTCATTGGGCTTGGCAGCAAGTGCCTTTACCTGCTGAGTTTCTCACAAGCTCCTTTTCCATATTTATTTTATTTTATTTTATTTTATTTTGTTTTATTTTGGTTTTTCGAGGCAGGGTTTCTCTGTGTAGCCCTGGCTGTCCTGGAACTCACTCTGTAGACCAGGCTGGCCTCGAACTCAGAAATCCGCCTACCTCTGCCTCCCAAGTGCTGGGATTAAAGGCGTGCACCACCACTGCCCAGCTTATTTAATGTTTTATGACAGTAACTCTGTTGCCTTTCTATAAGATATAGACTTAGAGAATTTTTTTAAGATTTATATTTATTTAATGTATATAAGTACACTGTATCTGTCTTCAGACACTCCAGAAGAGGACATCAGATCTCATTACAGATGGTTGTGAGCCATCATATGGTTGCTGGGAATTGAACTTAGAAACTCTGGAAGAGCAGCCAATGCTCTTAACCGCTGAGCCATCTCCAGCCCTAGACTTAAAGAACTTTAAACAGTTGGACAAATTCAAAAGCACCATTGTTTCCTACAGAATGCCAGCAGTGCTGAGAAGATTTTAGGTAAACTGCATTATACTAGACTAAGAGAAAATCAAGGCTAGGTAGGGGCCATGGCACATGCCTGTAATCCCAATATTCAGGAGCTGGAGGTAGGAGGATTTCTATTTCCTACACAGCCTGGCCTAGATAATGAGAAGAGAGTAAGGCAAATTAAGTACTTCCTACAAGTATTTTTAAACATCCCTTTAATATCCATTGTGGACATTAGCTAAGAGCAGTATGTGTGCATATCAATATTATATGAGTTGACATAATAAGTAGCTATGAATGTTTCCTATGGAATAGTGTCTTTGGAACTGGATATGTAATTCAGTGTTAGAATGGTTGTTTCAAATGCTCAAGGGCCTGGCTTGGGTCCCCAGTATCAAGAAAACAAAATATGAATTTCCAGTAGAAAAATTTTGTGGTATATTTAACTTGTCAGTATATGTGGAGATGATACATTCAGAACTATTCAGATGAAAATAAGTGTGTCGGGGCAGGGAATGTGACTAGTAGTCAGTATATAATGCATGAATACCAGGCATTGAGAGACACGCACAGTTAATGAGCGTGTTTAGTCTTCAGTATCCATGGAGGATTTATTTCAGACCCTCTTGGAAAGCAAAACTCATAGATGCTCAAGTCCCCTTTATAAAATGCTGTCTCATTTGCATTTAACCTCTATGTATTCTCCTGTATTCATGGAATTATCTTTAGATTATTTACAATATCTAATACAATATGAATACTATGTAATTAGTTATACTGTATTGTTTAGAGAGTAATAAAAGAAAGAATGAATACAAATGCATTTTTCTGCCTACTTTTTTGAATAATTTATTTTAT
>JADRCD010201527.1:0-11295 GCA_019843815.1 Montemys delectorum
TTAGACTCCAGAGAACCAAATAACCCTATTAAAAAACAGAGTACAGAGCTAAACAAAGAATTCTCAACTGATGAACACCAAATGGCTGAGAAGCACCTAAAGAAATGTTCAGCATTCTTAGTCATCTGGGAAATGCAAATCAAAACAACTCTGAGATTCCACCTCACACCAGTCAGATTGGCTAGGATAAAAGATTCAGGTCACAGCAGATGCTGGAGAGGTTGTGGAAGAAGAGGAACACTCCTTCATTGCTGGTAGGATTGCAAACTGGTACAACCAATCTGGAAATCAGTTTGGTGGTTCCTCTGGAAATTAGACATAGTTCTACCAGAGGACCCAGCTATACCACTCCTGAGCATATACCCAGAAGATGCTCCAACATGTAATAAGGACACATACTCCAGCATGTTCATAGCAGCCTTATTTATAATAGCCAGAAGCTGGAAACAACCCAGATGTCCCTCAACAGAGGAATGGATACAGAAACCATGGTAGGTCTGCACATTGGAGTACTACTCAGCTATTAAAAACAATGAATTTATGAAATTCTTAGGGAAATGGATGGATCTGGAGAGTATCATCCTGAGTGAGGTAACCCAATCACAAAAGAACACACATGGAATCCACTCTGTGATAAGTGGTTATTAGCCCAGAAGTTTGGAATACAGGAAGAACAAACCACAAACCACAAGAAACTTAAGAAGGAAGATCTAAATGTGGACATTTCTTTTCATCTTAAAAGCGGGAACAAAATACCCACGGAAGGAGTTGCAGAGATTAACTATGGAGCAGAGATGGAAAAAAGGACAATCCAGCCTGATATAGCTGTCACCAGAGAGGCTCTGACAATACCTGACTAATATAGATGTAGAGGCTCACAGCCATCCATTGAACTGAGTACACGGTTCCCAATGAAGGAGTTAGAGAAAGGACCAAAGGAGCTGAGGGGTTTGCAGCCCCTTAGGACGAACAACAATATGAGCTAACTAGTACCCTCAGAGCTCCCAGGGACCCAACTACCAAGCAAGGACTATACATGGTGGGACTGATTGTTCTGGTAGCATGTGTATAGTAGAGGATTGCAAATTCGATCATCAATAGGAGGAAAAGCCCTTGGCCCTGTGAAGGTTCTGTGCCCCAGTGTAGGGGAAAGCCAGGGCCAATAATTGTGAGAGGGTGGGGTCGCAGGCATGGAGAATGGGGAGGCGAAAGGAGTTTGTTCTTGTTGTTTTGTTTGTTTATTTGTTTGTTGGAGGGGAAACTGGGAAATGAGAAATTTACATGTAAGTAAAGAAAATATCTAATTTAAAAAAAAAAAGAAATGTCCACAAAAAAAAAAAAAAAGAAATATACAGTTAATACATTTGGAGTTATTTAAAATTTATATTGAGAAAAATATATGTATTTTCAGTATTGCTGTAGACAAGCATCTACATAAGACTGTTACATTGATTGTTGTTTTATATCAAACAATTTTTATAATACTAATTTTTATTGTTATAATATTTTATCAATTTTAAAGAACATGACAAAGATATTGTAGGTATTGAAGGGGGATCTCTGGGAGAAGTTGGGGTACAAAAGGGAAACAAGAATGTGATTTAATTCTATTTACTTAAAATATGTTTTTAAGTGTTAATAAATTCAGATAAATTGAAACCATGTAACTTCTCATCATAATGCAATAAAACATAAAAAATTTCAACTAATCAAAACAAACAAAAACAAACAAGCATGAAACTGGAAAATTGAGCATTAGCATCAAGGGAGCTTAGGAGGTGGGAGGACTACATGAGATTATATTTCATTGTATGCATATAAAAGATTCTCAAATATAAAAGTTTTAAAAGAAAGTGGGAATCTACAAGACAACTAACTGTCATTTCTAATCTCTTTCTTTGTTTTTGGATATGTTTGGTTGCTTAGTTAATTTTTTTTTTTTTGAAACAAGAGAAACATGGAGCTTACACTGTCTTCAATCTCACTATGTAATTAAGGCTGGCCTTGAATTCCTGATCTCCCAGTCTCCATTTCCCACCTTTTAGGATTACAAGCATGTGTGTCTAGGCTTGACCCTGCTGGCTTTGTATAATAAAATGTATAATGTAAATTTTTAAAAAAAAGAGAGAAAGAAAAAGGAGAGGAGACTGAGGAAAAGAAAGTCCAGTAACAGGCTCAAAGTGGGATCTAGCTTAATGGGAGGCCTCAAGACCTGACACTATTACAGAAGCTATGCAGTGCTCACAAAAAGGGACCTATCATGACTGTCCTCTGAAAGACTCAACAAGCAGCTGAAAGAGTCAGATGCAGATATTTGCACCCCACCAATGGACAGAAGCTGCTGACCCCTGTGGCTGAATTAGGAGAAAGCTGGAAGAAGCTGAGGAGGAGGATGTCCTTGTAGGAGGACCAGCAGTCTCAACTAACCTGGACCCCAGAGGTGGCTTAGACACTGGGCCACCAACAGGCAGCATACACCAGCTGATATGAGGCCCCCAACACATATACAGTAGGAGAGTGCTGCGTCTGGGTTCAGTCAAAGAAGATGCACCTAACCCTCAAGAGACTGGAGGCCCCAGGGAGTTTAGAGGTCTGGTGGGGTGGGGGGTGGGGACATCCTGGTGGAGACAGGGGGCGGGGAGGAGGTATGGGATGTGGAACTGTGAGAGGGTGGACCAAGAGGGGAATAAAATCTGGAGTTTAAAATCAATCAATAAATAAATTAAAAAATTATTCATCTTTTAAGATTATATTTTGTCTATATTTCTCAGATTTTAAGTCATTTCCAAAAGTGATGGTAATAAAACAAGATGGGATTGATTTTCTCTCAAATTTGGCCACCAAGTCTTAGTTATAAAAGTCTCAGAGAGCAGCTAGCAACTCCCACAGGAAGCTCTGTCTGCTTTAGAGATTTGTCCTGTAATTTAGAGATACGGTGGCAGCTGACAGTAGCTTGAGAAGAGAACAATCAGCTTTATAGCAGGGCAGGAAGACCTGTGAAAAATTCAAGTCCCCAGAAACCCCAGGATCCAACTGTAACACAGAGCTAACAACTTCCACTGGGAATGGGCTGGCCTTGCCATTCCAGATGGCTTATGGCAGGATGGTAGTTCCACCATGGGGTGCTGCAGAAAGAGCTGTCCTGGAGGCAGGAACAAAGGAACAGTGAGGGTTCTTTCTGGTACCACCTGGGGATCCTGCCCTGAAGAAGATGGGTCCAAACTACTGTCAGCACCCTGCTGGGTGCTGTCTCTCACGGTGCTCAGCTGGACTCACGGCAAGCTCTTTGATGAGAATAATTATAAATGCACTGGATACGATCTTACACATGCTCCCCGCCCCTTTTTTTGGGGGGGGGGCAGAATCATCCTACTAATTATGAACAGCTTCATGAACAGTGCCTTTAAAGTCAGGACTAGAGGTGTGTGTGTGTGTGTGTGTGTGTGTGTGTGTGTGTGTGTGTGTGAACTCATAAGAAAAATTGCAATACTCTGCAATATGATATGGTATTAATGAGTAACCAACAATGAATTTAAACCATTTTGGCTCTCTTCCTCCCATATTTCTTCCCTCTCTACCTGGATTCTTGTGCTTGAAAACTCCAAGATCAATACACCAACAGTAGAGATTTCCTGCTATCTATAATCTTTCTGCAAATAAATTCTAAAAGATAACTGTTTCTTTTCAGTAACTTTTATTTTCACCTTCCCAATATGGTAAATACATGCTGCATTCACTTTTGTCTCTTCCCATTAATCTTAAAGACTTAAGAAAATCACTAGAGCATAAACTAGAATTCCATTCAGAAACCACTATTTAACCTACCATTTTATTATTGCCGATTTGCTAAATAACTATAATGTATACTGTTAAAGGGGACTTTAGGTCATAAGTTATTTGTTCATTAAAACAATTAGTGCCATTTTATAGCTAAAATCTTTAAACATTTGTTTCTGTGTAGGTTGTGTGTGTCAGCTTGCTGGTTTGTAGACCTTGCATACAGTATGTAATGGAGGCCAGAAGAGGGCATCAGATCCCGTGGAACAGGAACTACAAGTGGAAACTGCCTGATTTTGGTAATAAGAACCCAGCCCAGGTCTTTTGTAGGAGCAGAGCAGTAAGTGGTATGTACTGTTAACCTCTGAGACATCTCTCAGGTGCTAATAGCTAAAATTATTTTTTAGAAAGTCTTTTGTTGATTCTGTGGGAGTTTCACATCATGCACCCCATCACAATCCCTTCCCAGTCCTTTCATGTCCTCCCCCTCTTTGGGACCTCCTCCCCCAAAGGAAGTAAAATACATAAAAAATAAATAAATAAATAAAAAGGATGGAAAATAATTTAAAAAGGAAGAAGTTTACTTTGTGTTATCTATAAACTCACATATTTACTGGAGCATAGTCAAATTCTTAGTGGCCTGCCCTTTGAAATAGAACTGAGTCCTTCCTCTCCTACACCTCCACCAGAAGCCATCGATTGTGGAGGTCTATTCTTTGGCATCTCTGTCACAACTTCTACCCCTCCCTCAAAAAATTTAACAGTCTAGTCATGAAGCCACTGAAGAGAACTGAGTCAGCTAAAATCTTAACCCAGAGAGGTTACAGGTGTCAAGTAGGTAGGAGACCACCAGCTGGACTCTGATTTTAAATCTTGGACGTCAGTTACTGGACCATCTTGCTTATGTGAGGGGAAGAATCCTGTTTGGGGTTGTGTTCCTTTTTACAGCTGCTGCGTGGGTAAAGTGAGTACTAGATGGTCCAACCTCATCAGGTATAGGGGTAAATAAGTATCTGTAATTGTCACAACTCCAATGAATACTTCTCTGGTCACTGATGTTCACTTAGAATCATCACCATTTCTTTCCAACTTGGGCATTCAGTTATTCTAAAAGAAATGATAAGGACAAGTGTCATTGTAATGTTGAAGAATTCAGCCCCATGGAAGAAATGATAATGTTTGATTGCTTTTGGTGAAAGGAATTGAGCCCAGAATCTTATGTGCTCCAGACAAGTGTTGAGTAGTATACTCAGCAGCGTAGATCTGATTTCTATGGAGCAGCCCCACCTGCTATGACCTTATTCTGACAAGTCAGAATGGTTGGTGTGGTGACTCTCCCTCATAAAAGCAGGGGTTTTAAAAGACAAAAGCACAGCACATTTTTTTTAAACCAGAAACATTTTATGTGACAGGGGATTCTTCAATGATGAAGAGCAAAAGGCTCAGGAAAAGCTGTCTGCTTTTATGCTTAAGTTTGATGAAGAATGGTCATTGAAAACTTGAGTCTGACCTCCTGGTGGTAAGCATTGATGAGGCTTGTCAGCTGTGAGTGCTCTGGGTATCTCTGTATAGCATCTCTGCCTCCTGGTTAGGAAGGACTACTGTTACTATAGGTGTTAAAAGAAGGTCAGGCTTTGTGCCTTGGCTTTAGCAGTTGGAGTTCTGCTTTCTATGACTGATATTTGAGTAGAGAAACTTTGACTTCTTCTGTCTCATTTCAGATGAAGGAGAAGGCTTGGGGACAGGAAGTAAATATCAGAAAGATGTCTTTTGAGGTATTCCAATACCTCAGTTTTCAATATTTTGATGTAGTATTTTCCAAGCCTCTACTCTTAGAAAAACACACCACAGGTGAATAAAAAGCACAAATTCAATGTAGTTTACCAAATCTATGCTTGTGATTACACAGTGCTAAAAAAGAAAAGCATAGTCCAAAAAGAAAAAGAAATCCCCTATAGAATGATGGTGCTCAGTATACTAGTCTCATTGCTAGCTCCCTGTAGAAGTTGCCTTTCTCTGCTGGTTTACTTGTTATATTTTTTAGGTAAGAGAACTTGAAGAATTAGATTGCCCTATGGCACATGTTTATGCCACTGTGGCAAATGTTTATCTGAATGATTATCTTATAATATATCTTGAAACTTATTTCTAAAAATGATCTGGTGTGCCAATTTTTATAGGAAATATCCTGAAGAATGACTCTTTCTTTTTACAAAGTATAGCATACTCGTGTTTGTCCTATATGTACAGATTATTGATCCAGAAATGGTCCCAAGAACCAGTGAATTGATACTCGGAGCATTGTGGCATATTTACAACAATGGCTGTACTCTCACTAAGAGTTGGCAACAATTTTTAGCCCTAGTCAAAGCAGTAGTTGTGGTTCATGGGGTGATTACTCTGTCGAAGGCATAGTATGTATCAGGTGGGCTTTTTGCAGTTTGTCTTATTTTATTCTTTCCCCCTACATTTAAAATAGATTTTTTTTCTCACATAATATATTAGGATTACAATTTCCCTTCCCCCTACTTGTCCCAGTTCTTCACTACATCCTTTCCCAGCCAGATCCACTCTCTTTCTGTCTTTCATTAGAAAGCAAAAATGCTTCTAGGGGATACTTATAAAATAAAATATTAAAATAAAAATAAATAAAATATAAAAACAAAAACTAAGGGGTCAAAACTTGACAAAACAAACAGAAGAAAAAGAGCCCAAAAGAAGGCAAAACAATCAGACATTCAAACATTCAGGAGTCTCATCAAAACACTAAATTGGAACCCATCATATATAAGTAGAGGGCTCGGTGCAGATCCAGGTAGGCCCTGGGCATACCACCTGCTTCTGTGAGTTCATATGAGTTTTAATCATGTTGACTTATAGGATCTTATTTTCTTGGTGTCCTCTATCCCCTCTAGCTCCATTATTCTGCCTTCTATTTCATGGAGTTCCTTAAGCCCTGAGGGGAAGGATTTGATAGATATATCTTTTTTATGGCCAAGCATTCCATGGTTTCTCATTCTCTGTATAATGCCTGTCTGTGAGTCTCTGTGTTGGTTCCCATCTGCTGCAGGAGGAGGCTTCTTTGATGGTGGATTAGGAAGGCACTCGTATTGTTATTTTACTTACTTTATTTTTACAAACAGTATTTTTGATTTTACCCTAAGAATCTGGGATGTCTAGACTCAGTTTCTTGATTATCCAAGCAGTGTCAAATATGGGTTCCATCTCCTGAGGTGGGCCTTAAGTTAAATCAGGTATTAGCTGTTTATTTCTACAAACATTGTACCACCATTGCCCTATGTCTTGCAGGCAGGACACCACTGAAAATCAAAGGTGCTATGGGTAGCTTGTTTACATTTCCTTTTTGGTAGCATGTAGAGTATCTTCCTGAACCAAAGACACCAGAAAATAGGGATGAAGGCTCTATGTAGGCTCCAGCTTAACTTCTCCATGTTCAAAAAATTGTATAGGTGTTGACTTTAGCAATGGAGCCTTGCTGACTGGGAAGAAATTTGTAGTCTTATCAACAGCCTGGGTTGTTTGGGGAATCCATGAGACACCTTTGGCCAACTCAATTAGATGTAACCCAATCCCAGTACTGTAAGGTTCATTTGGTGACATGAAACGTCCATTTGAGATTCTGTCTTCCCCAATATTTGGCAATTTCATTTAGATCACCGTTATATGTTAATATGTTTTAGGAAACTTCTACTGTATTAGACTCATATTGCCCCTCAAATGACTCATACTTTTAGTTGTCTCTCTCTGTATTCTCTTCCTCCTTTCCCTCAGCCTCTCTTCTTGATCTCCCATTTCTGCTCTCCTCATCCATCCATAATTATATATTCTGTTTTCCTTTCCTAGTGAGATGTCTGTCTCCTTTAGTCTCTTACTTAATTTCAGTATTTTATGGATTGTGGTCTTGTTATCATTGACTTAACAGGAAATATCCACACATAAGTGAATATATTTTATATTTATATTTGTAGGTCTGAGATACCATACTCAGAATGATTTTTTAAAATTGTTCCACCCATTTACCTACAAATTTCATGACTTCTGTCCTTTATGGCTATATAATATTCCATTAGTCATTATAATTAAATAGTGCCTCATATTTTCTTATTCATTCTTCTGTTGAGGGACATCTGGGCTGTTTCCAACTTCTGGCTATTATGAATAGACTATCATTGAACATGATTCAGTGAGTGTCTCTGTGGTAGAATAAAGTATCATTTGAGGGCATGCCCAAGAATAGTGTAGCTGTATCTTGAGGTAGATTGATTCTCATCTTCCTGAGGAACTACCATAATTACTTCTGTAGTGGCTATATACTTCCACCAGCAATACACGAGTGTTCCCCTTTCTCTACATCCTTAACACCATGAGCTGTCACTTGTTTCGTTGATCTCAGTCATTCTAATAGGTATAAAACAGAATCTGATTTGCAGTTCCCTGATAACTAAGGATTTTAAACATTTCTTAAGTGTTTTTCAGCCATTTGAGTTTTCTTTTTTGAGCATTCTCTGTTTAGATCCATTCCCCATTTTAATTGGGCTATTTGTTTTCTTGATATAAAAGTTTTTCTGAGTTCTTTATATATTTTGGATATTAGCCCTCTACCAGATGTGTAGCTGGTAAAAATCTTTCCTTATTCTGTAGGCTGTCACTCTGTATAGATAATGGTGTCCTTTGTCATGCATAGGTTTACTCTTCATGATGTCCCACCTATTTACTTCATGAGGTTCCCTTGTTGATCTTAATGCCTCTTTTGTGTTTTGAAAGCTTTTTCCTGTGCCACTGAATTCAAGGTTTCAAGTTCCCCACTTTCTCTCTAATGAGATTTTGTGTATTTTGCTTTATGTAGAGGTCTCTGATCCATTTGAAGTGTGTGTGTGTGTGTGTGTGTGTGTGTGTGTGTGTTTCTAGAGAATTGTTTCTTGAAGATCTTTAAAGATTTGTGTTGAAAATTTGATAGAGATTGCATTCAATTTGTAGATTGTGTTTGGGAGGATGGCAATGTTTACTATATTAATCCAACAAATCCAGAAGTATGGAAGATCTTTCCATCTCCTGATATCATCTTCAGTTTTTTGTTTTTTGTTTTTGCTCAATGTCTTAAGTTTTTTTTCTTTTATACAAGCCTTTCACTTGTTTGGCTAGAGGTCCCTCAAGATCTTTTGTACTTTTTGAGGTTATTGTGAAAGGTGCTGTTGCCCTATTTCTTTCTCAGTTTGTCACCTGTGTGTAAAAGGGTTACTCATTACTCTGAGTTAATTGGTATTCATCTACTTTGCTGAAAGTATTTATCACCTGTAAGAGTTTTCTGGTGATATTCTTTTCAGTCATCTGTAAGTATGACATCCTTGATGCCTTCCTTTCTAATTTGTTTCTTTCTGACCCTCTTCAGTTGTCTTACTGCTCTAGCTAAGTCTTCAAGTATTTTAATGAGTAGGTATGAAGAGAGTGGATCATTTTGTCTTGTTCCTGTTTTTAGTAGAATTGCTTTGAGTTCCTCTGGCTTTGAGTTTCTGCTGGCTATGGAATTTCTGTAAACTGCTTTTATGATGAGGCATCTTCCTTGTTCTCCAGGACTTTTGCCATGAAGGGCTGTTGGTTTTTGTCAAAGAGTTTTCTTCATCTAATATGATGATTAGTGATTTTTGTCTTTCATTTTGATTAAATTTATCAATTTATGTATCTTGAATCATCCCTGCATCTCTGTATGAAGCCTACTTGATCACGGTAGATGATCTTTTTGATATGTTGCTGGATTTGGTTTGCAAGTATTTTACTGAGAATTCTGCATCCATGTTCACCAAGGAATTTAGTTTGTAATATTCCTTCTTTGTTTTGGTCTTATGTGGTTTGAGTATCAGGGAAACTGTGGCTTCATAAGGCAAATAGGGCAATGTTTTTTCTATTTCTACTTTGTGGAATTATTTGAGACATATTGACATTAATTCTTCTTTGAAAGTCTGGAAGAATTCTGTGCTAAAATCATGTGAGAGATTTTGTTGTTGTTGAATCTCTTTTCTTTATGATTTTACACAAAGGACCTTGAGATACATCAATTATGAAATGTCAAAAAGAAAATATCTTTAAAATGTACAAACAGGTACTTTATACAAGAGTTCTCTGTAAAATCCATCAATGTAAAAAAGACATTGGATTGAATGTGAGGTATATTCAGTTGTCATTAGAGTTATTTTTGTTTTGTTGGAGACTTTTCTCTCCTCTGGTCTTGACTTCTCTTTGATTCTCTAGAATGTTCAAGTACCTGCTAGGTTTTTCCCAATGTCTCTCGGCACCGTTCTGACACACGTCATCATCCCCTTTATGACCGGAATGCTTTCTACTCCTCTCCCTTGACTTGGAATGCTTTCTACTCCTCCCCCTTGACTTGGAACGGTCTTTTCTTCTAATATTATCACTGTCTTGATTTCAGGTTATGTGTTTCTCATTTTCAGAAAAAGAATGTCTTCTCTCTTGCCAGTTATTCTTTGACTCGGTATGCTAGTCTTCTGACTCTCTGTGTGAGCCTTGTTCTCGGCCATTGCCAACTCTGCTGTAACTATTCTCATGGCTTCTGTTTTCCATGTGCTTTGCTAGGGGATCTCGTCAGTCTGCATCTCGTGAGTTCTGAGCTCTGTGTCTTTCAGACCTTGCTCTCTCAGTACTCCCTTCCTGGTTCCTTTGTTCCTCCCTGCCTCCTTCTCGTCTCCCATGTGCCTGGTGGCTCCTCGCTAACTTATCTACTTCTTTGCCTCTGGCCTTCCCTAGTCTCTTCTTTCTTGTACCTTTAGCTGAGGCAGAGCTCTGACTATAAGACGAGGAGGAGTCACTTGCTTCACTGGAGGACTCTAAGCTGCTTTCGCTGCTGTGAGATTCTGAGTCAGAGGAATCAGACATCGAGGAAGATTCTGAAGATGAAGATGTCAGGGCCGGTTTCTTTTGCTCAGCTTCTGGTTTCTGGGCTACAATGACCTGGGAGTATTTTTCAGATGTTCTCAAAGTTTATCTGTCAAACCTCTGGACCTATAGAAGTGAAAAAGCTGATGGCAAACCGGCTATTGCTTGGGTAACAGTCCTTCAAAGAATAGCTGAAGAGTTTCATCCTTTAACCTCGCATTCAGTTTAGGAAGACCCATGTATTCACACAGCTCCTGGAAAAAAACCCACTAGACCATGTCGTGGTCTCTTCACTCAACTTTATACATTTGAGAACATTCCGAGGAAGTGATCTGTGTATAAAAGGTGAGCAAACATCTAAGCAACATTTCTTAATTTGTTTGTCTCTAAGCGATGGATGGTGTTGCACTGTTTCTTGAATATACTTTTAAATGATTCTATGTATTCTTTTTTTCAGCATACAAAACCACCCAGCTGTGGTCCGCGCTATTTTCCCACTGGCAGGAACACACGGACACACACAGGATCCTTCTGCAGCAAACCTTTATTACCATGTGGTGAGGAGAGAGCAAGCCCTGGAGAATGCACTGTTTATATACACCCTGG